>JAJPUD010028223.1:0-14865 GCA_023553655.1 Myrmecobius fasciatus
AAAAAAAAAAAAAAAAGCAGGGGTAGCAATCCTTATCTCAGATCAAGTAAAAGCAAAGATAAATCTAATTAAAAGAGATAAGGAAGGAAACTATATTTTATTAAAGGGTACCATAAATAATGTAGCAATATCAATACTAAACATATATGCACCAAGTGATATAGCATCCAAATTCCTAGGGGAGAAATTAAGAGATGAAAGAAGAAATAGACAGCAAAAACTAGTGGGGGATCTCAACCTTGCTCTCTCAGAACTAGATAAATCAAACCACAAAATAAATAAGAAAGAAGTTAGGGAGATAAAATGTTGGAAAAGTTAGGTATGATAGATTTTTGGAGAAAACTGAATGGAGACAGAAGTGAGTTGACTTTTTTCTCTGCGGTTCATGGTACTTATACAAAAATTGACCATATGTTAGGGCATTAAAAACCTCAAAATCAAATGCAGAAAAGCAGAAATAGTAAATGCATCTTTTTTCAGATGATGATGCAATGAAAATCACATGCAATATAAGGCCAGGAGAAAATAGACCAAAAGTTAATTGGAAATTAAATAATCTAATCCTCAAGAATGAATGGGTGAAAGGGCAAATCATAGACACAATCAATAATTTCATCCAGGAGAATGACAATAATGAGACAACATACTAAAATTTGTGGGACACGGCTAAAGAGGTTATAAGGGGTAATGTTATATCTCTAGATGCTTACTTGCATAAAATAGAGAAAGAGAAGATCAATGAATTGGGCTTATTATTAAAAAAACTAGAAAAAGAACAAATTAAAAACCCTCAATTAAATACCAAATTGGAAATTATGAAAATAAAAGGAGAGATTAATAAAATTGAAAATGAGAAAACTATTGAATGAATAAATAAAACTAAGAGTTGGTTTTATGAAAAACCAACAAAATAGATAAGCCTTTAATTAATTTGATATGAAAAAATAAAGAGGAAAATCAAATTGTTAGTCTCAAAAATGGTAAGGGAAAACTTTCCACCAATGAAGAGGAAAATAAAGCAATAATTAGGGGTTACTTTGCCCAACTTTATGCCAATAAATTTGATAATCTAAATGAAATGGAGGAATATCTACAAAAATATAGATTGCCCAGGTTAATAGAAGAGAAAATAAATTATTTAAATAGCCTCATTTTAGAAAAAGAAATAGAACAAGCTATTAATCAACTCCCTAAGAAAAAATTCTCCAGGGCCAGATGGATTTACATGTGAATTCTACCAAACATTCAAAGAACAATTAATTCCAATACTATACAAACTATTCAAAAAAATAGGGACAGAAGGTATACTACCAAATTCCTTCTATGATACCTATATAGTACTGATAGCTAAACCAGGTAGGGTGAAAACAGAGAAAGAAAACTATAGACCAATTTCCCTAATAAATATTGATGCAAAAATCTCAAATAAGATATTAGCAATGAGATTACAAGAAAGTCATCCCCAGGATAATACACTATGACTAGGTAGGATTTATACCAGGAATGCAGGGCTGGTTCAATATTAGGAAAACTATCAGCATAGTTAATTATATTAATAACCAAACTAACAAAAACCATATGATTATCTCCATAGATGCAGAAAAAGCCTTTGACAAAATCTAACACCCGTTCCTATTAAAAGCACTAGAGAGTATAGGAATAAAGGGACTTTTCCTTAAAATGATCAGTAGCATCTATTTAAAACCATCAGCAAGCATCATATGTAATGGGGACAAAATAGAACCACTCCCAATAAGATCAAGAGTGAAACAAGGCTGCCCACTGTCACCATTATTATTTAATATTGTATTAGAAATGTTAGCTTTGGCAGTAAGAGAAGAAAAAGAGATTAAAGTAATTAGAGTAACCAAATTATCACTCTTTGCAGATGATATGATGATATACTTAGAGAACCCTAGAGACTCGACTAAAAAACTACTAGAAAAAATTCACAACTTTAGCAAAGTTGCAAGATACAAAATAAATCCATATAAATCATCAGTATTTTTATATATTACCAACAAAGTTCAGTAGCAAGAGATACAAAAAGAAATTCCATTCAAAATAACTGTTGATAGTATAAAATATTTGGCAATCTATCTGCCAAGGAAAAGTCAGGAACTATATGAACTAAACTACAAAACACTTTCCACACAAATAAAATCAGACCTAGTCAATTGGAAAAACATAAAATATGCTCATGGATAGGCCAAGCGAATGTAATAAAAATGACAATACTACCCAAACTAATTTACTTATTTAGTGCCATACCAATCAAACTTCCAAGAAATTATTTTATAGATCTAGAAAAAACAGTAGCAAAATTCATTTGGAAGAACAAAAGTTCAAGAATCTCAAGGGAATTAATGAAAAAAGAAATGCTGATGATGGTGGCCTTGCTGTACCAGATCTAAAACTATATTATAAAGCAGCAGTCATCAAAACCATTTGGTACTGGCTGAGAAATAGAGCAGTTGATCAGTGGCATAGGATAGAATCACAGAACAAACTAGGCAATAACTATAGCAATTTAGTGTTTGATAAACCCAAAGACCACAGTTTCTAGGATAAGTACTCACTATTTGACAAAAACTGCTGGGAAAATTGGAAACTCGTGTGGAAGAAATTAGAGCTTGACCCACACCTAATACCACATACCAAGAGAAGATCTAAATGGGTTCATTACTTAGACATAAAGAGTGGTATTGTAAGCAAATTAGAGAAACATAGGATGGTTTTTCTCTCAGATCTATGGAGAAGGAAGGCATTTGTGTCCAAAGAAGAACTGGAACTCTTAATTGAATACCAGACAGATAATTTTGATTATATTAAATCAAAAAGTTTTTGTGCAAACAAAACTAATGCAGACAAGATTAAGAGGGAAGCATCAAATTGGGAAATCATCTTTACATTTAATGGTTCTGATAAAGGCCTCATTTCTAAAATATACAGAGAATTGTCTCATATTTGTAATAATTCAAGCCACTCTCCAATAGATAAGTGGTCAAAGGATATGAACAATTTTCAGGTGATGAAATTAAAACTATTTCTAGTCATATGAAAAGGTGCTCCAAATCACTATTGATCAGAGAAATGCAAATTAAGACAACTCTGAGGTACCACTACACATCTGTCAGATTGGCTAAGATGACAGGAAAAGATAATGATGAATGTTGGAGGGGATGTGGGAAAACTGGGACACTGATACATTGTTGGTGGAACTGTGAATGGATCCAACCATTCTGGAGAGCAATTTGGGACTAAGCTCAAAAAGTTATCAAACTGTGCATACCCTTTGACCCAGCAGCGTTTTTACTGGATTTATATCCCAAAGAGCTCTTAAAGGAGGGAAAGGGACCCACATGTGCAAAAATGTTTGTGGCAGCCCTTTTTGTAGTAGCAAGAAACTGGAAAATGAATGGATGCCCATCAGCTGGAGAATGGCTGAATAAATTATGGTATATGAATGTCATGGCATATTATTGTTCTATAAGAAATGACCAGCAGGATGATTGCAGGCCTGGAGAGACCTGCATGAACTGATGCTGAGTGAAATGAGCAGAACCAGGAGATCATAATACACGGCAACAAGAAGACTATATGACGATCAATTCTGATGGACATGGCTCTCTTCAACAATGAGATGTTTCAAACCAGTTCTAGTTGTTCAGTGATTTAGAAAGCCATATATACCCAAGGAGAGGCCTGTGGGACATGAGTGTGGACCACAACATAGCATTTTCATGCTTTCTGTTGATGTTCGCTTGCATTATGTTTCCCTTCTCAGGTTTTTTTTCTTGTAGATCCGATTTTTCTTGTACAGCAAGATAACTATATAAATATATATACACATATTTGATTTGTAAAGTATTTTAACATAATTAACATGTATTAGACTTCCTGCCATCTAGGGGAGAGAGTGGGGTATAGGAGGGAAAAATTTGCAACAGAAAGCTTTGCAAGGGTCAATAATGGAAAACTACCCATGCATATGTTTTGCAAATAAAAAGCTTTAATAAAAATTTTAAAAAAGAAAAAGAAAACACCCAGAAAATTCTATTAACAAAAATGTTCTGAAAAGATGACCTGCACTTCAAATTGTGGACATGCATAATTCATTTCCCTGAGAACACAGGTAGATTTTTTTGGTTTGTTTTTCTTTTGCTTTTCTTTGTATTCCTACTGTTTAATATAATTCATATACATGGTAAACACTTAATAAATGCCAAATGACTTACTGACTGAAACATGGTAGTCTTTGGAATACCTCAGCATAATATCTACCTGGAAGTTAAAAAGTTTATTCCTTGAGTCGACTAATTAAAAATATAGGGGGGAAGATACTAATTACTTTATTTAAAATAAAATCAGGAAATATGTATTTTCATCAACCACTAGATAAAATATCTCAAAATTATAAAGAAAGAATCTGTCTTAAAGTTCAAAAAGAAAATAGAATATATAAAATGTGGATGTCAAACTGCTATCTTGTACATACACATGAATAGCACTCTTAAAAAAATTAATTGGATGCACGAGGGATAACAAATACTAATAGGGAACATCCACTTGAAATCCACTTAAACATGCCTTTCTTGTTAAGTTAAAATCAATAATAGCTTTCACATGATTGGAAAACATCTACGGAACAATCTTTAAAAGGTTCTCTCAGCTAGACCTAGGATTATAGATTTAGAAGTCAAAGAGACCTCAGAAACCATTTACTCCTTTTATAGATGAAGACTAAAGACTAGAAAGGTCAAGTGCTCTAGGTATAATGTCAAATACAGTCATGAAACAGCTATATATAGGCTCCTTAAACATTCAAGTCCAATGGAATCAAAAGAACTCCCACTGAAATAGGAATATCTTTTATTATGTGTGTTTTTAAAAAATAGCTCACCTTTATATTTACTGTAATGTTTACAAAGCACTTGCCTACCAACCAATCCTGTGAAGAAGGTTTTACAGCCAAGAGAGGGAAGGTTTAGTGACTAGGACCAGGAAAGTTAGTGATAGCACCTAGACTTGTAACCAAGTTTTCTAACTCCTAGGTCAATCACTCTCTATCACATCCTCCTTCTAAGTATGTTTTAAATGAGTGCACAAAATTTGAATGGATTTGACTTTTGGCAGGAGTTGTGTGGAAGATTTAAAAACACTAATCAATTGCACTAAGGTTACATGCTGACAAATTTAGACTATTCCCAGAAGTGAAAAAGAGGATTAAGTGTGATATTATGTAAGATTCATTTTTGTTTTTTATCAACAGAACACAGGTCTGGTTTGCCTTTTTTTTTTCCTATTGCTTTTGACCTTTTGGCTTTATGATTCAACAAAGATATATTATACAAAATGTGCTAGCTTTTGTATAAATCTAGAATAATGCAATTAATATATCCAAAAAAGGGCATTATTTACTATATTTTAAAGTAAAACACTAAGCATCTAACAGAGTCAACTAAAAATAGTTACTATAGGTAATATTAGGGATTCACTATTTACCATTACTGTGGTCGTCAACAACTAACATACTCTGATCCAGTGACACTGATTTCTTGGCTGTTTTACAAATAAGATATTCCATCTCTTAACCCAGGCTTTTCTCTGACTGTCCTCCATGGTGAGCATGTTCTTCCTCCTCATCTTTGCCTATTGATTTCCCTGGCTTCCTTTAAGTACTAATTAAAATCGTATTTTATGAGAAGTCTTTCCCAATTCCTTTTAATTCTAGTAGTCTTCCTCCGTTAATTATCATTTTCCCCCATTAATTTGTGCATTCCTTGAGAGTAGAGGCTGCTTTTTACCTCTCTTTTTAAAAAGTTTCCAGTGCTTAGCATAAAGCCTGGCACATAATAAATGCTTAATAAATGTTAATTTTTAATTAGATGCTATATAAATGATTATATTCACATATCTTTTTAAAGATAATTAGTATAAATATTAATATTTTCATTTTACTAACAGGGAAACTAAGTGATTAACCCAAGAGCTATTAAGCATCAAAGCAGAAATAAATCCAAGTTACCCAGCTCCAGCTAATGTCCATCCAGAACTCAATACTATACAATGGTACCTCACTCCCCATTTCCTCCTTGCCACTCTCCTTCATAATTGTACCAATCGCTCATTTCCTTAAGTTTAATTTTCTGTACTCTAAATGAACAATATTCACCTAGAATGAATATCCACATTCGAAGACCAGAAATAACATGAGACTATCTATACTAATATATATTCCCATTTGTAAAAATAAATAAATGTTTTTAAATGAGCATGAAGGCAAAATATCACATTATTTATACAACCCTTCAAGGATCTGTTTTTTTTTTATCAGAATAAGACTTTTGCAAATGATCTTCAAGAGATGTGATTGAAAAAAAATTCCTCACCAACTAGCCTGCCTTATGGTGACACATCTCTTCAAATCTAAGACAGGATTTACAATGGAAACAGGCATAAACACAGTGTTCCACCCAACTCACATTCAAAGTCTTTCCAACTTGTAGACACCTTTCCAGAGTTTGTGGTCTCTCTTCACTGGAGGCCAGCTCCAGTTACCTTTGTTACATTAGTTACCTTTGTTACATTAGATGGTACTCTATATAAAATATATGTATTTTTAGAAGAAGAGCAAATTTGAAATCATAGCAAGGTTAAATCCCAAAGATCTCAGAATCAAGTTAAAATGATTTTCAGTAAAGTCCAAATCATTCTGATGATTCTGCCTCTTGGCATCAGTCTAAAGACTATTAAAAAGGTAATCTCTAAGGTCACTTCCAGGTCTAAGGGTATTATTATCTAACTCACAAGAAAAACATAAAAAATTCTTTACAAAAATTAATGGCACATCTTGTTCTACTATTCCCAAATGATAGGAAATCTGTTTACTATCAGGAATATTTTATGATGCTAATCAACATTTTCCTCTTAATAATGCTATCACAATATTACTATTTACAATTCTCTGTATACTGAATTTTCACTGCCTAGATATTTAAAAAATTATAGTAGCAGCTCACAAGATATTTGGATTCTTCTAGGGAATTTGTTTTTGTTTTATTTTAAACTTAAATACAAAATTAAAAAAAAAACATTGTCAAGTGCACAGCTGAACATGAGAAGATTCAAAATAAAAAATATAAAGCAAATAAACTTCCATTTCAAGAAAGCTCTACATAATACTACAAATTGTGTTTAGAGCTGTCCATCTTTGCTTACTTGTAGTTTTCTTTTTGTTCACTGCTATATACTTTTTTACTTTGTCCTTTTTCCCCTCCTTCCACCTCCACCAAAAGATTAATTTAATGTGTGTATATGTATATAGATACAGATATATTTGTCTTTATACACACATATATACATACATACAAACATATAACATATCTATAATCATACACATATTATGTAAATACATTCATATGGATCTAGTAAAACCATACTATACTTGTTTGTCCTGTTTCTTTGAAGGTGGATAACATTTATAATCTATAAGGATATTGATTAATGTAACTGACAGTAGTTTCCCTATTTTTCTCTTTTAATTAAATCTATTTTAGCTTTGACTTTGTCTGTGATTATAGTTATGAACTCCTGATTTTTTTATATAATAAATTCTACTCCTGATCTTTATTTTATGTTTGTGTATATCTCATATTTCTCATCCTTCTTAATTCCTCTCCATTAATTCTATCCACTAACTTGTCCTCCTATTACTTAACCTGTGCTCCCACCAAGGATCCCTCCCTTATCCTCTCCCTTTACTCTTTCTCCTTGCCTTCTTATTTCTATCTAAATTTGGAAGACTTTTATAACCTTCCAAATACATATGAGGCTCCCTCTTTATCTCATTCCCATTAATCTACATACCCTTCCATATTTCCCCGACCTTATCTTATTTTTTACCCTTATATTTCTTTATAAATTTAAAAGACTTTTATTTTCTTCTAAATGTATGTTGCTCTCTTTAACCCCAATACTGATATGAGTGTGATTTCCTCTAAAAATCGCTCATTCTCTCCCCACTCCCTATCCCCTTCACACCTTATTTCTTTCTGAATTTAAAAGAATTTTATACTCTTCTCTCTCTCTTTCTCTCTCTCTCTCTCTCTCTCTCTCTCTCTCACACACACACACACACACACACACACAGTTTCCCAGTGAGAATAGGGTTCCAGATCTACCAGCTCTTCTCCCTATCCAAATTCCTTTGTGTGTCAGTTCTACCTCTTGGACCTCATTCATATAATTACTCTTCCTACCTTTTCCTACATGTTTTTGCTTTTTAGAATCTCATCACACTCAGCTCTATATCAATCTTTTTTTTTGAACCACACAATTACTAATAACTAAGACATGTAGTTTACATTTTCTTGTATAAAAAAATAAACATTTTGAAGAATCTCTTGTAATTAGTTTTTAATGTTTACCTGATATTTCTCTTGGATTTTGTATGTCAGATTTTCTATTAAGTTTAGGGTTTTTTGCAACAAAATCCTGAAAGTTTGCAATTCGTTGAATATCCTTTTTTTGTGTTTTCAGAATTATGCTTAACTTTGCCAGGTATGCTATTTTCAGCCACAAATCCCAGTTTTTTTGCTGTTCAATATACAGTGTTCCAAGACTTCTAGTCTTTTAACATAAATTTTGCTAGGTCTTGTGTGATTCTAATTGTGGTTCTGTTATTTTTTTCTTGTTGCTTATAACAGAAGATATGATTTTTGTGAGCACTGCTTATATATCTGTATTTTATGAACATTAATTCAAATATCAGCTCATTTTAAATAGGTATAAAGTTGGTACAACAAGATTCCCTTTTCATAATCTACTATAAGCTTGTGTTGATTGTTTATGATTCTTTTTTTTAGGTTAGAGTCTTTCAATAATTAATATAAGCATTTAATTTATAATACTGTGATTTCAGGTTTTGTTTGAAAAAATATTTAAAGTTTGATATTTGTGTTATGCTTAAATGGTTTAATCAAGAGCAACAAAAACTCCCTTAGTAAAAAAAAAAAAAAAAAATGTCCATCTTTAGAATGAGAAGACAAAAAAAAATTCTAAGAAGTCTTAAGAGGAACTGACTGAATATCTCTTAAAATATTATTTGCATTAAAATGTTTGTTGGCAGCCCTTCTTGTAATGGCAAGGAACTAGAAACTGAGTGGATGTCCCTCAGTTGGAGAATGGCTGAAGAAACTATGGTATATGGATGTCATAGAATATTATTGTTCTGTAAGAAACGACCAGCAGGATGATTTCAGAGAGGCCTGGAGAGACTTGCATGAACTTATGCTAAGTGAAAAGAGTAGAACACCAAGAGAACACTGTACATGGCAACCAGAAGATTATATAATGATCAATTCTGACGGAGGTAGCTCTTGTCAACAATGAGGTCATTTAGGTCAATTCCAATAGAATTGTGATGGAGAGAGCCATTTGCATCCAGAGACAGACTGTGGGGACTGAGTGTGGATTCAAAGCATAGTATCGACACCCTTTTTCTGACAGAGGTGTTTGCTTGCTTGTCTGCTTTTTTTGTTCTTGTGGTCTGATTTTTTTGATCTGATTTTTTTTGTGTGTGTATATAGCGTAACAAATATGGAAATATGTTTAGAAGAAACATTAATCTACATTGGATCACTTGTGGTTTGGGGAAAGGGGAGGGAGAAAAAATTTGGAGCACAAAGGTTTTGCAAGGATGAATGTTGAAAACTATCTCTGCATATATTTTGAAAATAAAAAGCTATTTTAAAAAGAATATTATATGCATTGAAAGAAATCACTATATGATGAGAGCCATCTACACCCAGAGAGAAGACTATGGGAACTGAATGTGAATCACAACATGTTCACTCTTTTTATACTTGTTTGCTTGAATTTTATTTTTTCTCTTTTTTCCTTTTTGATCTGATTGTTCTTGTACAGTAAGATAACTGTATAAATATGTATGCCTATACTGGATTTAATATATATTTTTTACCATATTTAACAACTTAAAGAAAGAAAGAAATCACTATTAGAAGTAAATAAGCAAACAAAGTTGTACTGATTTTCCAGGTTGCATTTTTAACAACACACAAAAAAAACCCAATTGCCATCTGAGCTCATAGAGCCCATTTATAAATCCAGTGCTGCAAGGAATCTCAAAGGCAATCTAGTCTAACCCCTTCATTCTATACATGAGAGCTAAATAGCTACTCCAGATCAGTCAGATCAACAGATTAGGCAGATAGGTGAAGAGATAGGTAACACAGGCATGGAGAAAGGTGTAGTTTTGTTTTTTAATTCACTCACCTGTTTTTTGTCAATAGGTACTTTGGCCACATCTATATTATCTCCCAAAGGTCCAAGTTCATCCTCTTCCTTTCTCTGATTAACAACAAAAAATTTTTAAAGGTTAACAGCAAGGCATATTCTGTGTTTAGTAACAAAAGTGAAACAAGAGGGTGATACTATATATTTACAGATATGTAAAAAGAAGATATATATAAATATAGACACATATAAATTATAGATTTGGACAGAAGCTACTAACCATGTGGTAAGCCATGAAAAGTCTCTTGAAAGAGGTGAAACTCAAATTCTTCCTTTAAGGGAAGTTATGGGTTCCAAGAGACAGGATATTCAAAGTGTAGGGCATAGCCTATATTAAAGTATGGAGGTGGGAGATGGAACACTGAATATACAGGAAATGGCAAATACTCCAGTTTAACTTGGACATGTGAAGGAAAGTAAATTTTAGTTACCTTAGAAATACTGTCATTTAAAGCCATATAACACATAATGCCCTCCAGTGAAACTTTCAACTTAAGATCATTGGGAAGCCATTAAAACTTCTTGAGCAGAAAAACAGCCACACAGTTAAATGTGTGCTTTGGGGATAAAGTCTGGCAGATATGTGGATGATAGAGAGGGGAAGAACTGAGGCAAGAAGACCAATTAGAAGTTTATCATAATAATCTAGATGTACAGTGTTGAGGATCTTAAATACGATAAAGGATTTATGAAATGAATGATGTGAAGAAGGGATAAGCAAGAGGTATTTTAGAAGTAGAATCGATAAGACTTGGTAACAAATTTCCTATAGGAGGTATGGAACGAATTAAATTGATAGAATTTGAAGGTATTTCTCCTATTGGCAAAAGACTTCTATATCCCCAAAATAGATGATTGTACTCTAACTAAAGAGAATATGATTGTTTATGAAAATTTAAGCAAGAATCATTGGGAATTTTTTAAAAATGAAAATATTTATTTTTTAGGTTGGCTATCAAATTTCACACTTACATGGTATAATTCCATCTATATTCCTCAAACACTAAGTTGGTTATCTTAATACTAATAATAATAATAAATAAATAATGCTCTTCAGATAATACATAATCAAAAATAAATTCTTTTCTTGGTTCTTCTAAAAATCAATGGTTCTTTCCCAATAGTTCTACATTTAAAAACAAACAAAAACTTTATGAAATACACAATTTCATCCATCCAAAAAATTCAGCCTATAAACAAATTAGAGAATGTTTTTCAAATCTGTTTAAAGGTTAGTTGTCTGGATTTTGAAATGAGTTTTCTTTCTTCCTTTTCTTCTTTTTGCTTTTTATTTTCAAAATATATGCATTGTTTTCAACAATGACCCTTGCAAAACCTTGTGTCCAAATTTTTTCTCCTTCCCTTCTTCCCACCCCTCCCTTAAGACAGCAAGTAATCCAATGTATGTTAAACATGTGCAATTCTTCTATACATATGAAATGCATTTTCCTTACAGAAATACTGTTACAAATAGTGGTTAAAGTGAGGTACCACTACACACCTGTCAGACTGTCTAAAATGACAGGAAAAGTTAATGATGAATGTTGGAGGGGATGTGGGAAGGCTGGGACACTGATGCATTGTTGGTGGAGCTGTGAAGGGATCCAACCATTCTGGAGAGCAATTTGGAACTATGCTCAAAAAGTTATCAAACTGTGCATACCCTTTGACCCAGCAGCATTTCTATTGGGCTTATATCCCAAAGAAATCATAAAGGAAGGAAAGGGCCCCACATGTGCAAGAATGTTTGTGGCAGCCCTTTTTGTAGTGGCTAGAAACTGGAAACTGAATTCTCCCTTCAATTGGAGAATGGCTGAATAAATTATGGTATATGAATATTATGGAATATTATTGTTCTGTAAGAAACGACCAGCAGGACGATTTCAGAGAGGCCTGGAGAGACTTGCATGAACTGATGCTGAGTGAAATGAGCAGAACCAGGAGATCATTGTACACGGCAACAACAATACTATATGACGATCACTTCTGATGGACATGGCTCTCTTCAACAATGAAATGTCTCAAACCAGTTCCAATTGTTCACTGAAGAAAGCCATATACATCCAGAGAGAGGGATATGAAATGTGGACCACAACATAACATTCTCATACTCTTAATTGATGTTTGCTTACATTGCTTTTCCTTTATCTTATACGTCTTTTGTGTAGATACGATTTTTCTTGAACAACAATAAGTTTGGAAATATGTATACATATATTTGATTTGTCAAGTATTTTAACATAATTAACATGTAGTGGATATCCTGCCATCTAGGGGAGGGGTGGGGAATTAGGGGGAAAGATTTGTAACAGAAAGCTATGTAATGGTTAATGTTGAAGAATTACCCATACATATGTTTTGCAAATAAAATAAAATTTAAAACAAAAAAAAAAAAAACAAATAGTGGTTAAATCTAGCTTAGAAAAACCTATTTAAACAATGTTGCTGAAACAGAAGCCCCTAACTATTAAGTAAAAAGCCCATGGTGGGTGGGATTGAGAAGCTCCAAAGGCTGAACAACTGCTACAATGGTCCTAGCAGAGTCTCTGTTAGTTCCTCAATGTACAGCTAACCACAGAGGGGTGTATCTCAGGCTATATCTCAACCTTACAAAATTTTAAAAGTTGAAACAGTTGTTGGTCATCTAATTTAATTAATACCTAAACAGGAATATGATATGCTCTGCCTGAGGAGCAGTAGTGCTCAAAACAAAATAAAACACCATTATCCTTAAATAACCTATTCTTCTACATTTTCAGGAAGTTTTTCCTTATACCAAGACAAATTAATTACTTGTAATTCCTTCCTACAGTTCCTTCAAAGTTCAAACAGGTCAAACCTAATTAATTACCCATTTTTCCAAGAAGCCCTCCATATATTTGAAGACAGATAATACATCCCCTAAAAGTCTTTTCCTTCCTATGCTAATCCTTCCTAATCTAATGCAATCCCTCAAATTACATACTCTTTTAGTCTACTCACCATCCTAACCACCATTCTATCAGGATGTTTTATTGTCCTTAAAATATGGCAATCTAAATGAAACACTTCACTTGTGGTCAAAAAAGGCAGAATATAGCGAGACAATTACTCCCTTAGTTCTGAACAACATCAGATTGATATTAATGTAGATAAAGATAGTGTTAGCATTTTAGGGGCTGCCATGTTATATTGGTGTCCCTTAAGCTTCCAACCCACCAATACACTACACAGTTTAGTGTATTAACAATTCCCTTTTGGTATTTGAGCAACTGATTTTTTTTTTAAACGTTTATTCCTTTCAATTTCATCTTACAAGATTTGACCCAGCATGCCAGCCTAGTGAAATCTTTTTGGATGCTGACTCCATAATTCAAATTCAACAAGCATTTATTAAGTATATATTAAATGTACTTATTAATATGTATGTTAAATGAGGACTTAAAAAATAAAGGTTTTTATTCATCCTAGCTCTTTTCATATATAAATTTTGATTAGCAGGTTGCACATGTCTTCGTTCAAATCAAAGAAAAAAAATGAACAGTTCTATTCTGTTCAACAATTAATAGGACATTAAATATACTATTTGAAATTTTAAAAAAATACAATGTTAAATAAAGCAACATTATGTGATGATCAACTATGATAGACTTAACTCTTCTCAGTAATTCAAAGATCCAAGACAATTTCAAGAGACTCATGATGGAAAATGTTAGCCACATCCAGGGAAAGAATTGAATTGATGGGAGTCTGACTGCAGATGGAAGCATACTATTTTCATTTTCCTTTTATTTTTGGTGATGGTAATGTACAACCCTATATCATATTGCTTGTTATCTTGGGAAGGTGGGAGGGAAAGAGAAAAATTTGGAACTAAAATCTTACAAAAATGAATTTTGAAAACTATATGTGTAATTAGAAAAAATGAAGTACTATTTACATAAAAATAATTTTGCAAGTTGTTAAAGAAGAAATCACATTTTTAAAATATATGTAATGGTAATGCTGTAAAATTCCACATAATGGGGCAGCTAGGTGGCGCAGTGGTTAAGAACACTGGCCCTGAAGTCAGGAAGACCTAAATTCAGCCTCAGACCCTTAACACTTCCTAGCTGTGTGACCCTGGACAAGTCACTTAATGCCAATTGCTTCAGCAATAACTAACTAAATAAATAACATTCCACATGCTATTAATTTCAAAGGTCATAGAAATGAATTTAGGCCTAGAGATTCTAAATAAAGATAGGACAAAAGTACAAATTTCTTTAGTATGGAATATGCCAAGTAAGAAAATAAGATGCCAGACAACAAGACTATATGATAATCAATTCTGACAGACATGGCTCTCTTCAACAATGAGATGATTCAAATCAGATCCAGTTTTTCAGTGATGAAAATAGTCATATACATCCAGAGAGAGGCCTGTGGGAACTAAGTGTGGACCACAACATAGCATTAAAAAAAGAAACAATCCTTGGCTAAAATGACAGGAAAAGATAGTGAAGAATGTTGGAGGGGATGTGGGAAAACTGGGACACTGATACATTGTTGGTGGAACTGTGAACGGAT
>JAJPUD010028224.1:0-14864 GCA_023553655.1 Myrmecobius fasciatus
GAGTGAAAGGAAAAGCTTGGGAAAAAAAAGTTTTTTTTTTTTGCAAAGGTCAATGTTGAAAGGTCACTCATATGTTTTGCAAATAAAAAGATTTATTAAAAAAAAAAAAAGAAAAACACATATACATATAGATACATACAAATAAAAATAACTTCCTCCATTATGGAATAAGCCCTCAAAATATCCTCCCAATAGAACACATAAAATGATAAGATCTGAATAATCCCATAAAAATATAGTATTAAATTCAAGAAAGCCATTCTTTAAGCATTATAACTACCTAGCCAACTATTCTCCAAGTGCTAACAGTGGACCAAATATGTACTCATGTAATAGAAAATATCAATGGAGGTGGAACAAGCTGAATGATACTCTTAATTAAGATGCTGCCTACTGTTAGATTCCACTAACTTCTAAGAATTTGGGAATTTTTCTGCATTTGTCAATCAGATTTCTCTCATATCAAGTAATTGTTCCTTCACTAGCACGATGACCTTATCATTCATGTAGAATTGCTTTGAATTTTTTTCACCTAAAACTTACTTTGGTGGAAACACAGTGAGACTTGTTTCTTTTCTAGTAGATTTTCTACATTCTTAGCTCAATCATAATTCCCTTTCACTCTAGGTTTTCCCTAGGAAATCAGAAGTGTAGTGTTGCTTTATAAGTTTCTTTATGCTCTGTGATTTCCCCCCCTGATTTATTATGTAAGCTCAAGCAAAGGAATTTTGGTGATGCTACACTGGGGTTGGTTAATGCTTATGAAATTCAGAGCTTAGACAATGCATAATCTCAGACTAGTAAACATGTTTTGTAACCAGTATTTTATTGGAATAAGCAAAGGAATTACAAGACCATTGATGTGGAAAGAAGTTAAAGAAAGTTAGTCATTCTGAATTACCTTTAGATTTTATGTCCCAATTGGACCCATCTTTCACAGGGAAGTAATGCTTTGACTGCCGGGAAGGATTTTAGATAAGACTTTATTAGGGTATTAATGTTTTGTTGAAAAACAATGGCAATGATAAAAGCACAGAATATAAGATTGCAATGATTAGTATCCTAATCTTAACATATAACTCATCTTAGATGGAAGATAGGTCCTACAGAAAACAGAGTGCTAAACTTGGAGTCAGGAAAAACAAGTTAATATCTTGCTTCAGCCACTCATTTGCCACACAATTTTGCCTCAGTTTCCTTATGTGTAAAAGTGAATTAACTATAATAACTACATTGCAGGATTATTATGAAGATAATATATAATACTAATTTAAAAGCACTCAAATTTTAAAGTACTATACATAGTTTCTAGAATAACAAACCTTGAGAATTAGGAAAAATAGGTTCCTAGTTCTGACACTCACTAGGTTTTCACTTTGTGCAAGTTTTTGTTTTTCTTCTCTCCAGGACCTAATATAATCATTTAACATCAGAATTGCAAGGGACCTTAGTGACCATCTAATCTAACACATACACAATTGCAATCCCTTTTACAACATAAAAGTGAGTTATTCATCTTGAAAAATCTTGGAAACCTATCAGGAAAGGATGCTGCCTTCTTCATTATTCAAAGAAAGTATTAGACTAGGAGACAGAGTCAAAGAAGGCAGGGACTTATCTAAGTTCTCCACCAAACCCCTCCAAATACCTTTAAATAATTCCTCTAAACAAAATCTGGAATGATAGAACACACAAAAAGATGGAGTGAAGAAATTTTCCATTTTGAGACGATTTACAAGTTCAGCAGGAAAGGTCTGTTGCACTAGGAATAGAGTAGAGCACAGTCTAGCACAGCCTCCAGAATGGTCTTCCACCTTGGAAGTAAAACACTAGTTTAACAAAGAATTAAAAATCAAATAATAAGCTGGATAAATTAAGAAAAACAAGAAAAAATTCTTGGCAAGATAGTTACTACACTTACAAAAAAGATGAAAAAATACATTCAGAAGATGTTAAATATCCTATGTCCAAAGCCTCTAAGAAATCTATGAATTAGTCTCAGGCCATGGAAGAGTTCAAAAAAGTTTTTGAAAATCAAGTAAGAGAGGGAGAGGAACAATCAGGAAGAGAAATTAGAGTGATGCAATAAATCATGAAAAAAAAACATGCCAATAGTTTGGCAAAAGAGACATCCAAAAAAAAAACTGGGAAAAAACTAAAAAACAGACTAGTCCAAATGGTAAAGGAGGTACAAAAAGCCAATGAGGACAAGAATGCCTTAAGAAACATACTTGGCCAAATGGAAAAAGAAGTACAAAAACTCAAAAAAGAAAATAATTCCTAAAAAATTAGAATTGAGCAAATAAAAGCTAATGACTTTATGAGGAATCAAGGAACACTAAAACAAAACCCAAAAAGTTGAAAAAATGGAGAACCATGTGAAATATTGCATTGGAAATGAATTAACCTGGAATCCAGGAGAGATAATTTTAAAATTACTGAACTCCCTGAAAGCTATGATCATTAAAAAAAAACCCTAAACATATCATTCAACATATTATTAAGGAATACTGCCTGCCTAGACTGGAGGGCAAAATAGAAATTGAAAGAATCCATTTACTACCTCCTAAAAGAGATCCCAAAAAGAAAACTTCCAAAAATATTTTAGTCATTTTACAGAACTTTCAGGTGAAGGAGAAAATATTGCATAAAAAGATAAACAGAGAAATGATAAAGACTATTTAGAGGAGTGGGTAATAGATGAGATAAACCATACTCTAAATAAACCATACAGTGAGTAAACCATACTCTAATGAGAATTGGCTCAAAGAGGGAATAGCATGCAAAATCAATTAGGAATAGAAATTTATCTTACTCTACAGGCAAGCAGAAGGAGAAGAGGGCAAGAGAAAGACAATATAAGAAAATGAAGGCCAGATTAGAAGAAGAGGTAGTGAGAAGCAAAACACTTTTGATGAAAGACATGGTGAAATGAGAATAAAAGGCAGGGAATAGGGAAAGGAATAAGATGGAGGGAAATATAGTTAGCAAGAGTAACTATGAAGAAAATTAGAAGCAAATTTCTCTGATAAAGGCTTCATTTTTGAACATATGGAAAAGTGAGTCAAATTTATAAAAGTAAGAGTCAATCCACAATCAAAAATGATCAAGAGATATGAGCCATTTCTAGCCATATTAAAATGCTTTAACTCACTACTAAATGGAAAATTGAAATTTAAAAAATTCTGAGGTATTACTTCATACCTATTAGATTGACTAATAGGAAAGAAATGGAAAATCACAAGTGGTGGAGAAGATGTGGGGAAAAATGAGACATTATTTTACTGTTGGTAGAGTTCTGAAGTGATTCAATTGTTCTGCAGAACAATTTGGAACAGTGTCCAAAAGGCTATAAAACCATGCATACCCTTTGACCATGCAATACCACAAGTTATGTATCGCAAATGAGATTTTAAAAAGGAAAAGAAACTATATATACAAAATATTTATAGAAATTATTTTCTTGGAACAAAGAATTGGAAATTGGGGGGATTCCCATCAATTGAAAATAGCTTGATAGTAGATTAGGATGGTGTGCTATTGTGCTATACAAAATTATAAACAAGATGCTGTTGAAAAAAAAAAAAACTGGAAAGACTTACATGAGCTGATGCAAAGTTAAATGTACTGTGTTCAAAGGAACAGCAAGCAAGATTATCAGTTGTGAAGGACTTAGCTATTCTTTGAGTTGATCAAGGACAACTCTAAGGAACTTACATTGAGGAATGCTGTCCATTCACAGAAAATTAACTTATGATGTTTGGATATAGATTGAAGCAAACTTTGTTTTTTACTTTATTTTTCTTGTGGGTTTTTTGTGTAAATCTTTTTTTTTTTTAGTTTTGTTTTGTTACAATATGACTATCATGAAAATATTCTACATAACTACATATGTAAAACATATGGAATTCACAATGTGGAGAGGGAGGAAAAGAATTTGGAATTCAAATTTTGACAAATGAATGTTAAAAACATGTTTTATATATAATCAGGGAAAATAAAAGCCTAAATAAGAAAACAATTAAAGTATTAGAATCGATGACTTCTAAGATGCTTTCCACCTCTAAAATTCTGAACTTTAAGGGGAAAACATGCATATGCATCCTTAATTAGCTTTGTTTCCTTTTTTGCATTACTATAAAAATGAACTGAAGCAACATAGATCAGACTATATAATATTAACCTTTCTTTCTAATATTCCTATTTGTCACTCCTAATTTAAGTGTTTTATTCCCTTTCATAATCATACTTTATTTCCTCTTATTCTTCTCTAGAAGAACTTAAGTGAAGGACAATGACAATAGGACTTCTGGGGGTGAAGCCAAGATGGCAGAGAGCAGACAGGACTCTGTAACCTCCCCTAAACTTCCCTCAAAACAACAGCAAATTAAGCCTCTAAACTGGTTTTGAAGTCACATAATCCACAAATATGTGGAGTACAACACATTTCTAGAATAATATTCCCTAGAAGAATTTCAGAACAAGTCTGTTTCAATCAGGCAGGGGGAAAGTCTGCAGAACCCAGACAGCAGCACAGGGAGAGCAGGGCAGGGAGCTGGAGTGGAGAGTTGTAGCAGTGTTGTGGCTTCCACGCACCTAGGGATCTTCTGTGGGCCTCTTGGGCCAATCTGTCCTGATTGTAAGCAGATCTGCCTTTTGTGGGGGGGTATAGGTTGTGAACCACTGAACCCCAGAAGAACATCAGAATTAGTTGCCATTACACAGCACCCTAAAACAGTCAATCAACAGAACATCCCAGCACCTGAAATAACTCAATTAGCAGAACTGCCCTAGGGCAAATTAAAGCTGATGTCCCTGTGCCTTGAACAGAACTCAAGCCTTAAAAAATGAATAAAAAAACAAAAAGAACTCTCACCACAGACAACTTTTATGGAGAGAGAGAAGAGCAGAGTTTAAATCCCTAGGGCCCTAAAGATAAAGCAACTCCTGAAAAAACCCCAAAGAGAGACATAAATTGGACCCCATATCACAATGCTTTATTCAAAGATTGCATAAAGGATCTTAAAAGAGAATTAGAAGAAATATGGGGAAATGAAATGAGATCATTGCAAAAAATGGAAAAAAATGGAAAAAGAACTCAATGAACAAAAACAGTAATTGCCAATTGCAAAAAGAGTTGAAAACAGTAACTGAAGAAAATAAGACACTAAAAATTAGAATGGAATAAATGGAAGTGAATGACTCAACAAGACTTCAAGAATCAGTCAAACAAAAAAATTAAAAAAATGAAAAATGGAAGAAAATATGAAATATCTCCTAGGAAAAACAACTGACTTGGAAAATAGATCTAGGAGAGACAATCTAAGGATTATAGGGCTTCCTGAAAGCCGTGATGAAAAAAGAACCTAGACATCAGCTTGCAAGAAATCATAAAAGAAAACTGTACTGATATTTTAGAATCAGATAATAAAATAGCCATCAAAAGAATCCACTGATCACCTTTTAAAAGAGAACCCAAAATTAAATCCCCAAGCAATATCGTGGCTAAATTTCAGTGCTATTGCACCAAAGAAAATATATTGCAAGCAGTGAGAAAGAAACAATTTAAATACCAAGGAGCTACAATTAGGATTACCTAGGACCTAGTAGCTTTCACCTTAAAGGAAGGAAGTGCCTGGAATCTGATATTCCTGAAAAGCAAAGGAACTGGTATTACAGCCAAGAATAAGGTATCCAGCTAAAATGAACATTATCTTACCAGGAAGAAGATGGACATTCAATGATGTAGGTGAATTTCACCTATGTCTAATGAAAAGACAAGAATTGAACAAAAAAAAATTGATCTTCAAAAATTGAACTTAAGAGAAGCATACAAAGGTAAAAAGGAAAAAAAAAACTCTTGAGAACTATATTTGTGTTACTGGTATACTTAAAGAATGTGGGTTTAATTTGATTTTGTTATAGTATGAAAAAAAGAAACTAGAGGTAGAAAAGAGATTATACTGGAAGAAGAGGAAAAAGGAGATAAAATAAGGGAAATTACATCTCACAAAGAAACAAGGAAAACCTATTATATTTGAGGCAAAGAAGGGAGGGGGTGAGCATTGTGTGAATCTTACTGTCATCAGATTTGGCTCTAATAGGGAATAACAGGCATATTTGGTATCGCAAAGAAATTTGTTTCACTTATAGGGAAGTAGGAGGGAAAGGGGAAAAAGAAAGGGAAGAACCTAAGTGAGGTTGAATACTGCTCTAACCTCACTTCCCTCCTACCTGCAATTAACCGCATTACAATATCTTTCAATAATTCTCTCCCCTAACATGAATCAGTGGACCTCTCAATATTTCACTGCCTTACTACATTTTGGAAACATTTAGCACATATCTGTTTGGTTTCTACTCCTGATCTATCAAAATTGCTGAATTTTGAAGTGTTGCTCACTTGCCCCACTACAAATTAAACTGAAAAATAACTTAAGCAATTTTTTATAATACTAGATTCTACAACATGATTATTCTGAACCTATTTTCTCCCTGAAATCTCCCCCTCATCCCATTCTTCTTTTATCTTAGCAGATAATGTTACAGTGGTATTGTTGATAGTGGGTTTTTGTTGAAAGAAAGTAAATTTCCTTTTAGGCATGCTATATTTGATATGAGTGTGGAACATCCAATTGGAGACATCAAAGAGGCAGATGATATGGTTCTAGAACTTTTGAGAAACATGAGTCCTAGGTATATAGATCTGGAAGGTCTCTACTTTCAATAGATAATTGGATTAATTAAATCTGGTGAAATCACAAATACAGAGAGTACAGAAGTAGAGAAGGGTTTGTGTGTGATGAGGATGGTTATTCAGCAAATTAGACCAAGAAGATTCAGTTATGTAGGAGTACCAAGAAAGAGCAGTATTACAGAAACCACAAAAAGGAAAGTGCTTCTAGAAGGCAATATTCAAAAGAGGTTTGAGAAAAGGCCGTTGGATTTTGCAGTTAGGAAGCTACTTTTAATCTTAAGGAAATGGCTTAATGTTGGTATCAAAAAGTAGATTGAAAAGGATTAAGAAGTAAAACTGTGACTATGAAGAAAAAGAGCATGCTTTCATGTCCTTTTGCTTTTCTTATACTCTTCAACCTCTCTGCAACACATCTTTATTTTTACCTGATTACACTGACTCATTGCAAAACCATTGATCCTCTTCCATCTCTACACTCTCCTTCCCTAACTCATTTTCTGTCTCTTCATTTTCCTCCCATTATTTAATATGGATATGCATCGCATGGGTTTGTCTTTTGCCATCTTCTCTTTCTGTATTATCTCTCTTGGAAATATTATTTTACTCTCATGGTTAAAATTTTCATGTCACTGTCAATGAATATAAATTTTTTTATGCAATCCTGGCCTCTTTGACTTGAACTCTGGATCATTTTTAAATGACTTCCTATCTTGTATTTCCAACTGCCTGCTAGACTTTCTAGATTTTCCACCAAGAACTCAGTCTCAATATGTTCCCTACTGAATTAATTTTCCCTTCAAAACCTGATTTTCATTCAGGCTGTTTTCTTTATTCCTCTTCTTGGTAGAACCCTCCTCCCAGTGAACCAGATACAAAACCTCAGAATCACTTTTCATATTTTCTTCCCTTTCTCTTACTTTGTGCTAGCTGGCTTATTTTTAAAGGCCCTAGCCACAAAGCTACTTTCTGGCCAAGCTCCTTCCAGCACAATTTTTGTGTTGTCTTCTCCCTTTAGAATAAATGTCCTAAAGACATTTGGTCACTTTGTGACCAAAGAAGAAATAGAGAGAATTATTAATTACAAAATAGATAATTTTTATTATATTAAGTTAAAAGGTTTTTATATAAACAAAACTAATTCAGACAAGATTAGAAGGAAAACAATAACCTGGGAAAACATTTTTACATAAAAAGGTTCTGATAAAGATCTCGCTTCTTAAATATATAGAGAATTAACTCAAAGTTATAAGAATCCAAGCCATTATCCAATTGATAAATGGTTAAAAGATATGAACAGACAATTTTCAGATGAAGAAATTGAAACTATTTTTAGCTTTATGAAAAGGTGCTCCAAATCACTTTTGATCAGAGAAATGCAAATTAAGACAACTCTGAGATAACACACACCTACAGATTACACACCTATCAGATTAGATATAATGACAGGAAAAGATGGTGATTAATGTTGGAGGGGAGTGGGAAAACTGGGACACTGATACATTGTTGCTGGAACTGTGAATTAACAGGTCTAACCATTCTGGAACTATGCTCAAAAATTTATCACACTGTGCATACCCTTTGACCCAACAGTGTTTTCTACCGGGCCTATATCCCAAAGAGATTTTAAAGGAGGGAAAGGGACCCACATGTGCAAAAATGTTTGTGGCAGCCCTTTTTGTAGTGGCTAGAAACTGGAAACTGAATGGATGCCCATCAATTGGAGAATGACCGAACAAATTATGGTATAAAAATGTTATGGAATATTATTGTTCTGTAAGAAACAACCAACAGGATGATTTTAGAGAGGCCTGGAGAGACTTACAAGAACTGATGCTGAGTGAAATGAGCAGAACCAGGAGATCATTATACACAGCAACAGCAAGTCTATATGATGATCAATTCTGGTGGACATGGCTGTCTTCAACAATGAGATTATTCAAACCAGTTCCAATTGTTCAGTGATGAAGAAAGCCATATACACCCAGAGAGAAGCCTGCGGGAACTGAATGTGGACCACAACATAGTATTTTCACACTTTCTGTTGTTTGCTTGCATTTTGTTTTCCTTCTCAGGTTTTTTTTTTCTTTCTAGATCCAATTTTTCTTTTGCACCAAGATAACTGTATAAATAGGTGTACATATATTGTATTTATCACACATTTTAACATATTTAGCATGTATAGGACTAGCTGCCATATGGCAAAGGGATAAAGGGAAGGAGGGAAAATTTTGGAATAGAAAATTTTGCAAGGGTCAGTGTTGAAAAATTATCCATGCATATGCTTTTTAAATAAAAAGCTTTAATTAAAAAATAAAGGACAGTAGCTAACCAAAAAAATTAGAATAAATGTCCCTTGAAAGTAAAGTCTAACTTAATATATTTATATCTACATTTATAAATGAATTCCCAGTGCCTGAGACATTCTAAGTAATTTACAAGTAATTCTTAAATTCTCTCTGTCTCTGTCTCTGTCTCTGTCTCTGTCTCTCTCTCTTAATTATGTTCTTGTTTATATCTCATTCTATCTCATTTTCTCTCTCTCTTCCTTTCTATTCCTACAGATGCCATAGTTAAGGAACTGATTATTTCTCATCTAAACTACTGCAATACCTTCTAAAGTATTCTTGCTTATTTGGAACTATGCTCAAAAAGTTATCAAACTGTGCATACCTTTTGATCTAGCAGTGTTTCTATTGGGCTTATATCCCAAAGAGAGCTTAAAAGAAGGAAAGGGACCCACATGTATAAAAATGTTTGTGGCAGACCTTTTTGTAGTGGCTAGAACCTGGAAATTAAATGGATGCCCATCAATTAAATAATGGCTGAATAAATTATGGTATATGAATGTTATGGAATATTATTGTTCTGTAAGAAACGACCAGCAGGATGATTTCAGAGTGGCCGGGAGAGACTTGCATGAACTGATGCTGAGTGAAATGAGCAGAAACAGGAGATCATTATACACAGAAACAACAATATTATATGATAATCAAATCTGATGGACATAGCTCTCTTCAAAAATGAAATGTTTCAAACAAGTTCCAATTGTTCAGTTATGCAGAAAGCCATATACTCTCAGAGACAGTGATATGAAATGTGGACCACAACATAACATTTTCATGCTCTCTATTGATGTTTGCTTGCATTATGTTTCCCTTCTCAGATTTTTTTTCTTGTAGATCCAACTTTTCTTGTAAAGCAAGATAACTATAAAAATAGGTATACACATATTCAATTTGTCAAATATTTTAACATAATTAACATGTAGTAGATTTCCTACCATCTAGGGGAGGGGTAGGGACTAGGGGGGAAAATTTGTAACAGAAAGCTTTGCAAGGGTCAATGTTGAAAAACTACCCATACATATGTTTTGCAAATAAAAAGCTTTAATTAAAATAAATAAAGTACTCTTGCTTCCTTAATTCTTTCCAAATCCAAATGTTTTCACTCTCAAGTACCTTTTTCCATTTCATTTCTTTGATTTTGTCACTCCTCCAAACAAAATCTCCTGATTGCTAATTGGATACAACCTAAATGTTTGTTTGTGTTTCTAGACTGATTTGAGTTGATTTGAAATGAGCTATTATTTTCATCTCTCTCCTATCTGAATCTTTCACTTCTGCCAGATTTGACTCTTTATTGTTCTCTAGATGTCCTTTTCTTTTTCTTTTTGAGCTTTTGAAAAAAGTCATTGCCATTGGCTAGAATTGTACTTCATAAGAGTTTCAGGTGTTTTGGTGTTTTTTTTTAAACTCTTGTAGGTAATTCGTTTACTTCTCTAGAGTTATGTGAGGAGATAAGACTGTGAACATCCTTTAAAGCCACAGGGTTTTTGCATGCTGAATCATGTCATAAGTTTTCTAGTCATCTATTGAGTTTGATTGCATTGCATATTTCCTACATTTGTCCTTACAAAGAGTTAGATTATAGATCCTGTTACTCAATAACCACAGTATCCCAAAGTCAGAATCTAAGGGATAGAATGAAAATCTCAGATCTCTTTTCTTGTGTCCCTAGTCAAGCATAGAAGCACACATAAAATCTAGTCCCTAAAATACTCTGGATAATCAATCCATAATTTCCCCAAAATGAATATGCAAAATAACTGCATAACCCTGAATCATGCAATTCTGAGAATGTCCTCAAAATTTCAAAGGAAATAAGAAAACGTTAAAAATTTCCATTAATCTCTATTACCTAAAAACTCTGGGACGTCCATGACTTAAGAACTATCATTTAAGATACTGGGAGTTGGGGATGGGGAAAGAATTCTTCCTAGACTGTGATTACATGCAAGTATAAAAATATGTGCCACAATGCCTTTCCATTGTATATTTTAAGTTTATATGTAATTCAGTTGCATTTTTTAAATCTTAGCCCAAATGTGTGTGTTAATTCTGTTGCCAATTTCACTATCATATCTTCCTCCTCCTATTCTTTTTCTCATGATCATCACTGCAAGAAGCCTTCCCCATCTTTCAAGGCCAAAATCAAGCACCATTTTCTTCAGGAAGCTGTGCAAGAAGAAATCTTCTGGGCAGAAATGGTCTTTTCTTTCAGTTACCTTGCAAGAAATTCTGAACATTCTTGTGATTTCATTATAGTGCATTCTGTATAATTGTTGCTACTTACTATTACATAGAAACATAAAGCTTATAACAATAAAGGACTGTCATATATTGTTACCTTTATGAGACTTTTAAATATGTTGATGGTTTCTCTAATATTCCTAGCATAGGACCTTGTCATTATCATTATTTTTGAACCTTTGATTAATTTATGTATGGAAAACCTAATGGAAAAACCTTATCTAATAATAGAGGTTGACATCTATTCTGTAATTTGTATTCTTTTAGAATTGCCTGGCTCATTGAGAGTTGAACTGACTTGTCCAGAATCACACGGCATGTGTCAAAGACAGAATTTAACAAAAGTCTTCATATTTTAAAAGAATGTAGAATCTGAAACTAGGGTAAAAAATATTTAATGGATTCTGAGTGCCAGAGCAAGGATTTGAACCTGTGTTCTCTGATAACAAAGTTAATAGTCTTTCCACTATTTCATAGCATTGGATTCTTTCTGTTTAGCACAGGTTTTTTTCATATAGTAGATACCTAATATTCTTTATTGTTTCTGTGACTTAATAAATACTAATGGAATAAAGCAGAAACTTCATCCTTAATTTGCTTGATTATGCTATTATGAGTGGACTTATGATAGTTTATTTTTAAACTTATATAAAAATAAGGTCACAAAACAAACCTTAAGGGTATTAATGGTTGTTCAGAGCTTGCAGGAAAGTCTCTTGTAGAAGACATAAATCAGTGATTTAACTTGCTTTTCCCTTCCATTGTTTTCTCTTTTGCATTTTCATGTATAACTTTAGTTTAGTTTTGGCAAAGAGCTAAAGAGATAGAGATCTTGCCAAAAATAAAAGTCTAGCAGTAAACATAAAGAAGGTTATTCCCCGCGTCAGCTAGCACTCAGAAAGAAAGGACATTTTAAAAATGAGTGTTTAAAATTCAAAAAATTATTAGCAGTCAATAAGGGAAAAGAATATATCTGGAGTCATTGGAAGTGGTCTTACATCCCTCTTCTGATCCATCCTGACAATGTGATATGACATGGAAAAATCATGTACCCTCCCAAGGGCTTCACTAACCTCATTTGTAAAATACGGGAGGAGGGACTAAATGGCCTCTTGGATCCTTTTCTACCCAACTATAGCAATATTGATTTAAGGTGGAAAAAGACTTGAGAAGGGTAAAATTTATATGATTTGGAATAAGAAAAGAGAGAAACTGCTAATTTTCCTTCTCTAAGTTTATGAGGTTTAAGGTTATAAAATGAAGAGCCTTATCAAAATAGGTGAATGTTTTAAAGGATACCAATTTGTCACTAAGTCAGAATTTTGAATTATGTGAAATTATATGAATTTTTGAAGTTCATCAATTAATTTAATGATATGTCCATGAGAAAAAAAAGCATATTTCACTATCTAACAGACTCTCTAGATTGTTTACTGTATATTTTTGTCCTCAGCATTTTTTTTCTTTTCTATTCATAAGCCTCTTAATCCTTTCATTTACCATCTTCTTTTTTATTTGAATTCCCTTTCATGCTGAAGATTATCTTTCCAATGATGTATGAAAAGAGAACCAGACTTGGAATTGACTTGATTCCTGGCACTTCAGTTCATTGTGGAGGATGTGACCCAAAGAAGACAATCCTGCTTTCACTATTCACTAGTACCCTGATTTTGGATGTCACATAAACTTGTCAGGACTCTCTTTAGAAGCTAAGAAGAATAGGTGATCTGTTTAGTTGTTAATTTCATTTCTGTTATTCAGGACTGTTTCTATTATGCTTTCTGCCCACCCTTTCCCATCATAAATCCATCCCAAAGTTTGGGATTCTTTTTTTTATTAATACTTTTTATTTGCAAAACATGTGTATGGGTAATTCCTAAAGATTAACCCTTAAAAAGCTTTCTGTTACATATTTTCCCCCCTACTCCCCACCCCTCCCCTAGATAGCAGGATATCCACTACATGATAATTATGTTAGAATACTTAAATCGAATATATGTATAGTTATTGCCACACATCATTTTTTTGTTCAGGAGAAATCATATCTATAAGAGAGAATAATCTGATAAAGGAAATACAATGCAAGTAAACATCAATAGAGAACATGAAAATGTTATGTTGTGGTCCACATTTCACATCCCTCTCTCTGGGTGTATATGGCCTTCTTCACTGAACAATTGTAATTGGTTTGAATAGGTCCACATTTCACATCCCTCTCTCTGGGTGTATATGGCCTTCTTCACTTAACAATTGTAATTGGTTTGAAGCATTTCATTGTTGAAGAGAGTCATGTCCATTAGAACTGATCCTCATATAGTACTGTTGTTGCCGTGTACAATGATCTCCTGGTTCTGCTCATCTCACTCAGCATCAGTTCATGCCAGTGTCTCCAGGCCTCTCTGAAATCGTCCTGTTGGTCGTTTCTTACAGAGCAATAATATTCCATGACATTCATATACCATAATTTATTCAGCCATTCTCCAATTGGGCATTTACTCAGTTTCCAGTTTCTAGCCACCACAAAAAGAGCTGCCACAAACATTCTTGCACATGTGGGGCCCTTTCCTTCTTTTATGATTTCTTTGGGATATAAGCCCAATAGAAACATTGCTGGGTCAAAGGGTACGCACAGTTTGATAACTTTTTGAGCATAGCTCCAAATTGCTCTCCAGAATGGTTGGATCCATTCACAGCTCCACCAACAATGCATCAGTGTCCCAGTCTTCCCACATCCCCTCCAACATTCATCTTTATCTTTTCCTGTCATTTTAGCCAATCTGACAGGTGTGTAGTGGTACCTTGTCTTAATTTGCATTTCTCTGATCAATAGTGATTTGGAGCACCTTTTCATATGATTATAGTTTTAATTTCATTATCTGAAAATTGTCTGTTCATATCCTTTGACCATTTATCAATTGGAGAATGGCTTGAATTTTTATAAATGTGAGACAATTCTCTATATATCTTAGAGATGAGACCTTTATCAGAACCCTTAAATGTAAAGATGATTTCCCAATTTGATGCTTCTCTCCTAATCTTGTCTGCGTTAGTTTTGTTAGTACAGAAACTTTTTAACTTAATATAATCAAAATTATCTATCTGGTGTTCAATTAAGAGTTCCAGATCTTCCCTGGACATAAATTTATTCCATCTCCACAGGTCTGAGAGGTAAACTATCCTATGTTCCTCTAATTTGGTTATAACATCACTCTTTATATCTAGGTCATGAACCCATTTAGATCTTATCTTGCTGTGTGGGGTGTTAGGTGTGGGTCCAGCCTTAATTTCTTCCACACTAGTTTCCAATTATCCCAGCAGTTTTTGCTAAATAGTGAGTACTTATCCCAAAAGCTGGGGTCTTTGGGTTTATCAAACACTAAATTGCTAACATTATTACCTAGCTTGTCCTGATATCCTATTCTATGCCACTGATTGACTGCTCTATTTCTCAGCCAGTACCAAATGGTTTTGATGACTGCTGCTTTATATTATAGTTTTATATCTGGTACAGCAAGGCCACCTTCATCTGTCTTTTTTTTTTCATTAATTCCCTTAAAATCCTTGACCTTTTGTTCTTC
>JAJPUD010028225.1:0-14864 GCA_023553655.1 Myrmecobius fasciatus
TCTCTAGGGCCAGATGAATTTACATGTGAATTCTACCAAACATTCAAGGAACAATTAATTCCAATACTATACAAAGTATTTGAGAAAATAGGGACAAAAGGTATACTGCCAAATTCCTTCTATGAGACCGATATGGTGCTGATAGCTAAACCAGGTAGGGTGAAAACAGAGAAGGAAAACCATAGACCAATTTTCCTAATGAATATTGATTCAAAACTTTTAAATAAGATATTCCCAATAGATTACAGAAAGTCATCCCCAGGATAGTACACTATGACCAAGTAGGATTTATACCAGGGATGCAGGGCTGGTTCAATATTAGGAAAACTATCAGCATAATTAATTATAATAATAACCAAACTAACAAAAACCATATGATTATCTCAATAGATGCAGAAAAAGCCTTTGATAAAATCCAACACCCTTTCCTAATAAAAACACTAGACAGGATAGGAATAAATGGGATTTTCCTTAAAATGATCAGTAGCATCTATTGAAAACCATCAGCAAGCATCATGTATAATGGAGACAAATTAAACCATTCCCAATAAGATCAGGAGTGAAACAAGGCGCCCACTGTCACCATTACTATTTAATATTGTCTTAGAAATGTTAGCTTTAGCAATAAGAGAAGAAAAAGAGATAAAAGGAATCAGAGTAGGTAGTGAAGAAACCAAATTATCACTCATTGCAGATGACATAATGGTATACTTAGAGAACCCTAGAGACTCCGCTAAAAAACTACTAGAAACAATTCACAACTTTAGCAAAGTGGCAGTATTCAAAATTAATCCACATAAATTATCAGCATTTTTATATATTACCAACAAAGTTCAGCAGCAAGAGATATAAAAAGAAATTCCATTCCAAACAACAGATGATAGGATAAAATATTTGGGAATCTATCTGCCAAGGAAAAGTCGGAAACTATACGAACTAAACTACAAAACACTTTCCACACAAATAAAATCAGACCTAATCAATTGAAAAATCATTAAGTGCTTATGGGTAGGCAGAGCGAACATAATAAAAATGACAATACTACCCAAACTAATGTACTTATTTAGTGCCATACCAATCAAACTCCCAAGAAATTGTTTTACACATCTAGAAAAAATAGTAACAAAGTTCATTTGGAAGAACAAAAGGTCAAGGATTTCAAGGGGATTAATGAAAAAAAGGCAGATGAAGGTGGCCTTGCTGTACCAGATCTAAAACTATATTATAAAGCAGTGGTTATCAAAACCGTTTGCTACTGGCTAAGGAATAGAGCAGTTGATCAGTGGCACAGGATAGGTTATCAGGACAATCTAAGCAATAACCTTAACAATTTAGTGTTTGATAAACCCAAAAACCCAAAGATAAGTAATCAATATTCATCAAAAACTGCTGGGATAATTGGAAACTAGTGTGGAAGATATTAAGGTTTGACCCATACCTAACACCACATACCAAGATAAGATCTAAATGGGTTCATGATCTAGATATAAAGAGTGATTTTGTAAACAAGTTAGAGGAACCTAATATAGTTTACCTCTCAGACCTGTGGAGATGGAATAAATTTATGTCCAAAGAAGATCTGGAACTCCTAATTGAACACCAGATGGATAATTTTTATTATATTAAGTCAAAAAGTTTCTGTACAAATAAAACAAATGTAGACAAGATTAGGAGGGAAGCATCAAATTGGGAAATCATCTTTACATTTAATGGTTCTGATAAGGCCTCATTTCTAAAATATATAGGCAATTGTTTCATATATATAAGAATTCAAGCCACTCTTCAATAGATAAGTGGTCAAGGGATATGAACACACAATTTTCAGATGATGAAATTAAAACCATCTCTAGTCATATGAAAAGTTGCTCCAAATCACTATTGTTCAGAAAAATGCAAATTAAGACAACTCTGAGGTGCCGCTACACAGCTGTCAGATTGGCTAAAATGACAGGAAAAGGTAATGATGAATGTTGGAGGGGATGTTGGAAAACTGGGACACTAATACATTGTTGATGGAACTGTGAACGGATCCAACCACTCTGGAGAGCAATTTGGAGCTATGCTGAAAAAGCTTTCAAACTGTGCATACTCTTTGACCCAGCAGTGTTTCTACTGTGCCTATATCCCAAAGAGATCTTAGAAGAGGGAAAAGGACCCACATGTGCCAGAGTGTTTTTGGCAGCCCTTTTTGTAGTGGCTAGAAACTGCAAACTGAAGGGATGCCCATCAATTGGAGAGTGGCTGAATAAATTATTGTATATGAATGTTATGCAATATTATTGCTCTGTATGAAACGACCACCAGGATGATTTCAGAAAGGTCTGGAGAGACTTGCATGAACTGATGCTGAGTGAAATGAGCAGAACCAGGAGATCATCATACACAGCAACAACAATATTGCATGATGATCAATTGTGATGGACATGGCTCTTTGCAACAAAGAATTGTCTCAAACCAGTTCCAATTGTTCACTGAAGAAAACCACATACACCCAGAGAGAGGGATATGAAATATGGACCACAACGTAACATTTTCATGATCTCTATTGATATTTGTTTGCATTGTGTTGCCTTTCTCTGAGTTTCTTTTTTTTGCTGTAGATAGGGTTTTTCTTGCATAACTTGTCAAGTTAATAATATTGAAATACATGTTGTGGACTTCCTGCCATCTAGGGGAGGGAAGGGGACTGGGGGTAACATTTGTAATGGAAAGCTTTGTAAAGATCAATGCTGAGGAACTACCCATACATATGTTATACAAATAAAAAGCTTTAATAAAAAAAGAAGAAATAAATGAAATTCACCTATATCATTGGATGTCCATCTTCTTCCCTGAAAGAAAATATTCAGTTTAGCTGGATAAAATATTTTGGGCTGCATTCCAAGTTCCTTTGTCTTTTTAAATATCAGATTCTAGCTTCTACGATCCTTTAAAGTGGAAGCTGCTAGGTCCTGGGTAATCCAGATTGTGGGTCCTTTATATTTGATATTTTTTTTTCTTTCTGACTGATTGCAATTTTTTTTTTTTGGTCAAATAGTTCTGAAATTTAGTCATGATATTGCTTGGAGTTTTAATTTTGGGATCTCTTTCAGGGGGTGATTGGTGAACTCTTTCAGTGGCTATTTTGCCTCTGATTCTACAATATCAGTGCAGTTTTTTTTGTTTGTTTTTTTTTGTTTTTTTGAGGATATCTTAAAAGATAATGTTTTGGCTCTTTTTTTCATCTTGGTTTTCATGAAGTCCAATAATGCTTAGATCATCCCTCTAATATCTATTTTTAGGTCAGTTTTTTTCTTTTCCCAATGAGACATTTCACATTTTTATCCATATTTTTTTTCCATTTTTTTTGTTTTTGCTTGACTGATTCTTGATGTTTTATTAAGTCATTCATTTCCATTTGTTTAGTTCTGATTTTTAGTAAATTTCCTTCATTTACCTTTTTTCCTTCTTTTTGTATTTGAACAATTGAATTTTTAAATGAGCTGTTTTGTTCTATGGATATATTTTTTTTTCAATTTCACAAATTCTGTTTTTCAGGGAGTATTTTTTTTTTCTTTTTCCATTTTGTCAAATCCATTTTAAGGAGTTATAAGCTTTTTCTATTTCCCTTAATCTATTTTGTAAGGAGTTTTCTTCAGATAATTTGTGTTTCCTTTTCCAAACCCTCTTGTGAAGTTCCCATTTTTTCCAATTTTTCTTCTAGCTGTCTTTTAAGATTCTTTTTAATTTCTTCCATGAAAGCCTAGTGAGAATAGGACCAATTTGTAACACACTTTGGAGCTTCATCTGGGGATTATCTGCTTTTAGTTACCTCAGGTTTTGAACTGCGTGCTTCTCTTTCACTATAAAAACTATCTATGGTCAGAGTTATTTTGGGTTTTTTGGTTCATTATTTTTAATATTGAGGTCTGCTTTTGGGGAAAGGGAGTGATTGTCCAAACTTCCTCTACAAGTGGCAGTGGCTGAACTGGGTCAGCAGTGACTATCTTCTGGTGCTGAGTGGGCTTGACCAGGTCTTATGAAATTCTATTTTTTAGTAGCTCACTATTTGCCTTTTGTATTTGTTTTTGATTTCTTATAACTAGTCTGCTGATCTACTGGCTTGCAACAAGGGAAGAGTATCCAAAACTTCTGTAGATCGCTCCTGGTAGAATCTCCAACCTGTGAAGCCCACACCACTCTGGCAGTTTGCACTTCCTGCATTTGACTTCTGTGCTCTGCCTGCTTGTACTTTTTATGCATCCTTTTTGTGCCTGTTTGAAACAGACTTTTTCTGGAGATCTTTGAATTTTTTTTTATGTTGGCAATTTTCTACACTACCAATATTCATGGGTTTTGTCACTCCAAAACCACTTCAGGGGCTGGATTTGCTGTTAATGTGAGGGTCTCCTCAGAAAAGATGGGTCTCCTCTCCTCCATCTTGACCACTTCTCATTTCTTTTTTTTTTTTAATTAAAGCTTTTTATTTACAGAACAGAGTGATTTTTCTATATTGACCTCTGCAAAAAATTTTTGTGTTACAAATTTTTCCTCTTCTTCCCCCTACTGCCACCCCTAGATGACAGGTAGTTTAATACATGTTAAATATACTAAATCATATGACAAATCTAATATATGTATACATATCTATACAGTTATCTTACTGCACAAGAAAAATCAGATCTAGAAAGAGAAAAAAGTCCTAAGAAGGTAAACAAAATGCAAGCAAATATTCACAGAAAGCATTAAAATGCTGTGCTGTGGTCCACATTCAGTTCCCACAGGCCTCTCTCTGGATATATATGATTATCTTCATTGCTGAACAATAGGAACTGGTTAAATCATGTCATTGTTAAAGAGAACCATGTCCATCAGAATTGATAATCATATAGTCTTGTTGCTGTGTATAATGATCTCCTGATTCTGCTCATTTCACTTGGCATCAGTTGATGTAGGTCTCTCCATGCCTCTATGAAAACATCTTGTTGGTCGTTTCTTACAGAACAATAATATTCCATGACATTCATATACCATAATTAATTCAGCCATTCTCCAATTGATGGGCATCCATTCAGTTTCCAGTTCCTTGCCACTACAAAAATGGCTGCCACAAACATTTTTGCATATGTGGGTTCCTTCTGCTTCTCATTTCTTTTCATAGTTTTTCATCTACCTCTCTTATTTGCTTTTTAATCTTCCAAGAAACTCTATGGACTTCAGACCAACTCATATCATTGTTTGAGAATTTCTCTGTCGTCATTTTGTTCTCCTTTTAGTTAATGTTTTGGTTTTCCCTGTCATAATAGTAATTTTCTATAGTCAAAGTTCTTTTCTGTTTCTTGCTCATTTTCTTTATTTTTCTTTTGGTACTTCCTTTGTTCTTCTTTTTATTGTTTATTACTTATTTTATTTTTTTTTACTTTTATGGTCAAGATCTGCTCCTGGGGTACAGGGGGCACTTTCCCAAACTTTCTCAGCCTTGGCTTTGAGCTCAGGGGCTCCTTTTCTTTGCAAGGAGTAGCTTTGCTGGCTCTTTTCAGTAAACAGCCTGTTTTCCCACAGTTTGTCTTCAGAGCTGGGAGTGGAAACTTCCCCACTGTTCTGCTCCTCTACTGAGGTAGGACTGAGGGATTTAGTTGTTGATTTGCTGTGATGAAGAGCGTCTCATTGGCTTTTCCAGAGTTTATCTGAGCTGGGTTAAACACCATTTTTGCCTTAGTGAGATTAACCTTTTTTCAAGTTTTTCTGGTCTATCCTGAACTGGAGAGTGGTTTAATTCCATCAGACTCTGTTTAGAGACTTGGTTTCATGAGGATTTTGAGGGAAGCTAGGAGAGCTTGAGCAGCTTCCTGGTTTTACTCTGCCATCTTGCCACTTGCCCTGGAGGTATCAATCTAATACATTTAGACAACATATAGTAGCATCAAATAGAAACTTTGAAAATTTAGTGGAAAAAATCATTTTAATATTTTAGCTGAAACCTGAATTTTCAAAAATTATTGATAAAACATTTGAACATTTCACTTAAAATAATAACTTTTTAAAAAGTAAGAAATATGAATTTTTATTGACAAATTCTAAACTTAAAGAATACAGTTATGGAGCAATTTTATTTTTGTGCAATATAAAATCACAGATTCACAACTAGAAAGTCCTTTGGAAGTTATATAGTAAAAAAAAAATTCTTATTTGCTCTAGAAACATTCATCAAATTCTATTTTTATAGTATGCTGCATTATTAGCAATAAAAAGACAAAACTGAAAATAATTCATTTTTATATTGAAAGTTAATATTTGTTGAGTTGAAGTACTAAATAAATGTTTTGAATGGCCACAACAATTTCTCAGTTCACTTTAGAAATTATCTTTTATTTTAAACAGTATGTTTTAGCTCATATTAAGATAATGCACATGGACTATGATATGTTAAGTCTAATTAAGAGCATTATATAGTATATAATGTGTATGAGAGAAAACAGAATATGGAGGCTTAGGTATTCTATTCAATTAAATATAGCACATTCACATTTTTCACATTCACATAGAGAATCTAAATTCTAGATTATCTCTTTGGCTATTATTTTTAGTATGTATTTGAATTTGTATAATTTTTGCCCTTCACTGAAATTATGAGAAAAAAAATTACAATGTCATGGCATTTTAGTCACAACAATACCTTGTACATAATTTTCCTTTTCACAAGTTAACTTTATTTTAGGACTTGCATAATAATTTATGTGAAAGTAGATGACAAATCATGCAATTTCTTTAACAAGTAAACTAACCAATAACCCACATAAATTCATGCAGTTCCTAGTTCCTTAATGACAGAAATAAAATGCAAACCTCAAAAGCATATTGCTGTTTAAATAGATTGATAGAAGAAATATGAATCCTTTGAAAATATAAATATGTATCAATAACTATGTCTATTTCAAACAATTTATGAATCTGCAAGCCCAAATATATGTGTTTATGTATACATATATATGTTCAATATGTATATAGAATTCTATCTTAACCTGGAGGAAAATAGGAGATAAATGAAATATAGGAAGGAGGGCAGAGTGATTAAAAATGACAGATTGGGATAGGGAGTGATCAGTTGCAAAGGACGTTTAAGGAGGACAGGATGAAAGTAGAGAGAGGATAAATATGGGGAAATGCAATTAGCAATAGTAATTGTAAAAAAAATTCAAAGCAATTTTCTCTAAGTCTTCATTTCTCATACATTAGGGAACTGAGTCAAATTTATATAAAAAAAATAAGAGCTCTGTCTCAGTTAATAAATGATCAAAAGACATGATATGTGCCCAAAGGTCTATAAATTCATGCATATCCTTTGACCTAATAACACGACTACTAGACATGAATAACAAAAGAGTTTTGGGGAAAAATGAAAAGTAAAAATGCTCATAGCAGCTCTCTTGTGAGGGCAAAAATTTAAAAATTTAGGGGATGCCCATTATTTGGGAAATGGCAAAATAAACTGTGTTATGTGTTTGTGGTGGAATAGTATTGCTCTCTGGGGAATGATGAGAAGGATGCTCTCAGGGAAAAAAAAACAAACAAACAAACAAAAAATTGGAAAATTCTCCATACCCAAATGAAAAGTATTATACACAAAATAATAGCAATCTTTTGGGATGACCAGGTGTAAATGACTTTGATATTCTTAGTAATGCAATTATCCATGAGTCTTCTAAAAAAATTAATGATGAAAAATATATCCATACCCAGGGAAGGAACTGATTGTGTCTGAATACAGATTAAAACATTCTCTCTTTTTTCTCTCTTTCTTTCTCTTTCTTTTTAAATTAATTTTTCTTTAGGGTTTTTATTTTCATTAGGGAGAAAGATCTATATTTTCTTTCACAACTTGATTTTTATAAAAATGTTTTGCATAAATTCACATATGGTTTCTGAATTATGGATGGAGAAAAGAGAGTGAATCTAGAACTCAAAAGTCTTGAAAACAAATATAAAAAAGTATTTACATGTAAATGGGGGAAGTCATTAAAAAAATAAATGTCTTTTGTACATTTGTTTGCCAATGAAAACAAGGTTAGAAAGAAAAGAAAAAGCTTTATAGCAAGTATCTCATAAAAGCTTCATTTCTCAAATATATAGAGAACTGAGTCCAGCTAACAAAAGTAAAAGTAATTCCCCAATTGATAAATGGTCAAAAGATATTAACAGGCCCTTTTTAAATGAAGTAATCACAGCTGTCCATAAGCATAAGAAGAAACATTCTATTTTTTTTCAATTGAGAAAAGCAAATATCCATAAGCATAAGAAGAAATGCTCTAAATTATTTTTTTGAATTGAGAAATAAAAATTGAAACAACTCTGAGGCACCAACTCAAACCTATCACTAATATGAAAATAAAGAAAAAAAATGATCAATTTTGGAGACGATTTTAGAAAACTGAAACACTAATAGTCATTTGGAATTGTTAATTGGCCCAATCATCTGAAGAGCAATCTGGAGTTATGCCTAAAAGGCAAGCAAATTGTCCATTTTATCTGATCCGGTCCTAAATCTATACTTTAAAAATGAAAATAACCTATGTATGAAAAATATTTAAAACAGCCTTTTTAGTCATGGCAAAATATAAAAAAAATTTAAGAAACATTCAATAATTTGATAATGGCTGAACAACCTGTGATATAGGAATATCAGGGAATTCTATTGTGCAATAAAAATGATAAACAGATTTCAGAAAAACCTGGAAAGACATACCAATTTTATATGAAGTGAAATTGCCACAATCAAAAAAAAATGTTCATAATAACAGCAGCAATTTTATAAGAACAAATATGAATGATTTAACTATTTCCTATAAAATAATGATCTAAGAGAAGTATCAAGGACTCCTGAAGGAAAATACTTTCCATGTTCACACAAAGAACTGATGAAATCTGCATGCTGATCAAAGAAATTGACTTTTCATTTACTATTTCTATGGCTTTTTGTTTTCTTTTTATCTGATTCTTCTTTCATATCTCTGGCTAATATGGACATCTGTTAGATAATAAAACATTTATTAGCTACATCAAATTGCCTACCATTTTCAGAGGAAGACAGGAGAGGGAGGGAGGGAGAAAAATTTGGAAATCAAAATCTTGTAAAAATGAATGCAAAAGGGTGACAGCTAGGTGGTGCAGTGGACAGAGCACCAGCCCTGGTCAGGAGGACCTGAGTTCAAATCTGGCTTCAGATACTTAACATTTCCCAGCTGTGTGACCCCAATTGCCCCAGGAAAAAAAAAAGCAAAAAATTGTCTTGATATGCAATTGGAAAATAAAGCAAAATCATATTTAATAAAAATTAAGCATCTTGTCAACTTATCCCATAATTTCCTGGCAAATAGCAGGAGAAGAAATGGAAACATGACAGATTTTATATTTTTAAACTCAAAGATAACTACAGATGGTGACTTCAGCCATGGAATTAAAAGACACTTCCTACTTGAAGTGAAGATTCTGGGAAATATGGACAACCAACTAGAAAGTAGAGATATCACATTGCCAACAAAAGATATGTTGAGCCAAAGCTAGTTTTTTTTCCAGTAATAAGGGATGGCTGTGAGAGTTGGATTATAAGGAAAGTTCAGTTACAGAATAGACTCCTTAGGCTTGTGGTGCTGGAAAAGATTTTTTGAGTCCCCAAATGATAAATGTTCAAAGGATATAAACAGAATTTTCAGATAATGAAATTAAAGTCATGTATATTCATATAAAATGTTCTAAATCACTATTGATTAGAGAAATCAAATTAAAACAACTCTGAGGTACCACCTCACAACTCTAAGATTGGCTAAGATGACAGGGAAAGATAATGATAAATGTTGGAGGGAATGTGGGAAAACTAAGACTCTAATGCATTGCTGGTGGAATTGTGAAATGTTTCAACCGTTCTGGAGAAGAAACTGGAACTATTCCTAAAGGGCTATAAAACTGTGCTTACCCTTTGACTCAATGGTGCCATTATTGGTCTCTCACCAAAGGAAATCAAAGAGGAGGGAAAAGGACTCACAGGTGCAAAAATATTTGTAGCAGCTCACTTTGTAGTAGCTAAGAATTGGAAAATGAGTGGATGCCTATCAATTAGGGAATGGCTGAACAAATTGTGTTACATGAAGGTAATGGAATATAATTGTTCTACAAAAAATAATGAATAAGCTGATTATAGAAATGCTTGGCAATATTTACATGAACTAATGCTGAGTGAAACAAACAGAACCAGGAATACATTGCACAGTAACAGCAACAATACGCAATGATCAATTTTGATTGATGTGACTTTTTCCAACAATGTAATGATTGAGGCCAGTTCCAATGATCTTGTGATGAAGAAAGCCATTTCTAACCAGAGAGAGGATTGTAGTAACTAAGTGTGGACCACAACATAGAATTTTCATTATTTTTGTTGTTGTTTACTTGCATTTCATCTTTCTCATTTTTTTCCTTTTATATATGATTTTTCTTGTGCAGAAAGATAATTGTATACATATTCATACATATATTGGGTTTAACATATATTTTAACACCTTTAACATTCATATTAATTTAATTTATATTTTAATTAATTAAATCAATCAATTAATTTAATATTCATATTAAAGATGTTAGAATATAAGTTAAACCCAACCTATGTATACTTGCAATCTAGGGGAGTGGATGGGGGGAAGGAAGGAAAAATATGGAACACAAGGTTTTGCAAGGATCAATGTTGAAAAATTAGTCATGCATATTTGAAAATAAAAAGCTTTAATAAAAATAATTTTTAAAAAAGAATGTGTGATGATGAAATATGAGAGGCTTGGTTCACCTAAGTGGTTCAGTGATCCAAAGCAATCCAATAGATTTTGACAGTAAATGCCATCTGCATATCAAAAAGTAACTAAAGAGACAGAATGTAAATTAGCACATGCTATGTTCACTTTTTTTTAATATACTCTCCCATGGTTTTTCCCTTTTGCTCTGATTTTTCTCTCCCAACATGATCCACAAAATAATGTGAATTAAAAATAAATACACATTAAAATAATAAACAAGGAAAATATTTTCAGGGTCTCTTGGAGAGGAAGAAGTTGAAATAAATCAATACTTAAATAAATCAATTTAGGATATTCACTAAAAGGTTAAATATTGCAGTTGTAACTTTAATAACTTGACCCTCCTAATGAGAAGACAGGACTAATTGAAAAATACTCTGATGCATGGAAAGTCTGAAGGTGAAAGAAAAGTGAGTGGCAAAGGATAAAAGATATAGTTAATATGATGGGAAAAAGAATATGAACTCTGACAAATTTCAAAACATAATGGAAGATATCGAACATGGGATAACAAAGAATCAGATATGAGTAAGTGACTCAGAATAAAATAAATATTGTAGAACTTCATCTGAAGGACTCCTTCCATGTTTGTTGCTGAGAAGATGATTTTTTTTGGATACTAAACACAGGATTACTGGTTGTTCCATTATCTAACAAATATCTATTATATTTGCTTTAAACAATTTCAAACATCTGGTTATAGAAAGTAGAAATCATAACTTACAAATTACTTTTCACTACTCCATGTGTCAAGAGCAAGTAGGATTTAGGTATATTCTGGTTGGTCTTATTGACACTGTCACATTTTCTCTTTCTTATGGAAAACCAAAAATTTGTTTACTAATTTTGATATGAGCAAATGATAAAGTAAAGCAAAGAATACACCTGAGCTTTCCCCCAAATTCCTATAAAGACTAAACACATTCTAGAACAGCAGAGTCAACAAAAACATGTATTTTTCCAGCCTACAAGTACTTGGAACGTTGACAGGGAAGATATAACTTAACTAGGTAAGAGGGGAGCATATTCCAGCCCAGGTCATGCCATCATAGACAACTGATTTAACGAAGGATAACCCTAGCCCCAGCAAACCAGAAGCAAGTCTTGGGAGCCACTGAATCAGCAGCATCTACCAGAGCTCTCATTGCAAAAATGGTAAGGGAGGCAAACTGGTCCTAAAGAGATTGCAGAGGTCTTTTTGCTATCAGGATCGTTGTTTTGTCCAAGCCTATTCTGGGTCACAGTTCTTGATGGCAGTCCCAGTATGAGAAGGAGCACTTGACATACCAGAACTTGCAGCCCTAGTGAATCAGGGAGTTCTGGAGAAAAAAAGAGTGCTTGTGGTTACTCACAGGCAAGGGCACAGGTCAGAAGAGCAGCAAATGCACTTCTCTTGAGATCATGCCACCCTGGAAGAACTGAAAACTTATAGGTCTCTAAAATATTTCTGAAAACAGTCACACGAGAAACTTGAAGCCTCCAGAATGCACTCTCTACCATGGAATCAGAACTATACTTTAATAAAGAGTTAGAGTCAAGTAATAGTCTTGGGAAATGAGCAAACAACAGAATAAAAATTCTGAACATAAAAAAAAAATATTGTGCTTACAGGGAAGATAAAACACACTCAGAGGACAACAAAGTCAACATTCCAAATTCCAAAACCTCCAAGAAAAATATGAATTGGTCTCAGCCTATGGAAGTACTCAAAACGAATTTTTAAAATAAGTAAAAAAGATAGAGGAAAAAGTGAGAGGAGAATTGAGAACAACTCAAGAAAATCATGGAAAAAGGCAACAGCTTGGTAAATGGGGCACAAAAATACTGAAGAATATAATACCTTAACAAAACAGATTAGACCAAATGGTAAAGGAAGTACAGAAAGCCAGGGAGAATAATGTCTAAAAAGCAGATTTGGTCAACTGGAAAAAAAGACAAAAGTTTGCTTACAAAAAAAGTGCTTTAAAATCAAATTGGCCAAATGTTAAAATCCACTAGAGGAATAAAAATACTCCTTTAAAAGTAGAATTAAACAGATGGGGGAAAAAAGCTACAAAAAGCTCACTGAAGAAAATAATTCTTAAAAATTGGAAATGATCAAATAGAAGTTAATGAATGCATGAGAAATCAACAAATAAGAAAAAAGAATGGAAAAAGAGAAGATAATATTAATCATCTCACTGGAAAACTTAAAAATTATTGAATCACCTGAAAGCCATGATAAATAAGAAAGAGACTAAATATATTTTTTGAAAAGATTGTCAAGCAGGAAATGATAATGATGAATTTTGGAGGGGATGTGAGAAAACTGGGACACTGATACATTGTTGGTGGAAATGTGAATGGATCCAACCATTCTGGAGAGCAATTTGGAGCTATGCTCAAAAAGTTATCAAACTGTGCATACCCTTTGACCCAGCAGTGTTTATATTGAGCTTATATCCCAAAGAGATTTTAAGGGAGGGAAAGGGACCCACATGTGCAAAAATGTTTGTGGCAGCCCTTTTTGTAGCGGGTAGAAACTGGAAATTGAAAGGATGCTCATCAATTGGAAAATGGCTGAATAAATTATGGTGTATAAATGTCATAGAATATTATTGTTCTGTAAGAAACAACCAGCAGGATGATTTCAGAGAGGCCTGCAGACACTTGCATGAACTGATGCTGAGTGAAATCAGCAGAACCAGGAGAACATTATACACAGCAACAAGACTATATTGTGATCAATTCTGATGGACATGGTTCTCTCCAACAATGATGTGTTTCCAATCATTTCCTATCGTTCAGCGATGAAGATAGTCATATACATTCAGAGAAAGGCCTGAGGGAACTGAATGTGAACCATAACACAGCATTTTAATGCTTTCTGTGAATATTTACATGCATTTTGTTTTCCTTCTTAGGTTGTTATTTTTGTTTTGTTTTTTTTTCTTCTCTCTTTCTAGATCTGATATTTCTTGTGCAGTAAGGTATCTGTATAGCTATGTATGCATATATTGGATTTGTCATATAATTTATCATATTTAGCATGTATGAGATTACCTGTCATCTGGGGTGTGGGTGGGGGAAAGGAGGGGAAAAGCTTGGAAAAAAAAGTTTTTGCAAAGGTCAATGTAGAAAAATCACTTGTATGTTTTGTAAATAAAAAGCTTTTAATAAAAAAAGATTTTCAGGGAAAATTGTCTTGAAATTATAAAATCAGAGTTCATAGAAATTGAAAGAATCTACTCATTACCTTAAAAAAAATTTCAAATTGAAAATCTCCAGGAATATTCTAGACAAATTTTTGAACAACCAAGTCAAGGAGAAAAATGTAAACACTCAGACTTCCAAAATAGTATTTGCTAGTATACAGTGCTCAAAGTATTGTGCAAGAAATACTCCCATGTACATAAGAATAATAATACAAATACCAATATGTACTTTTCCTCAAATTGAGTTATTTCTATTTTATACTTAATAATTTCAATTCATTTTAAATGTTTAAATTTCTAATAAAGAATTCTGTTAGTAAATTATGTGAATACCACCTGATGATAATTTTTTTTATCTTTTGTTAAAACTCAAGCATCTATACCCTTGAATGCCTTTTTCTTCTGAGAAAAAGTTCTTTTATAGTGAAGTTCTTTCCTTACATCACACACACAAACACACACACAAACACACACGTATATATACAGAATTTCGCTACATACATACATATATAAATATATGTGTGTTTGTTTTTAAGTATATACATATAAAAATAAATACAGAGACAGAAAGCAAGAGAATGCTGTTTTTCAGAGTATGGATAGTTTGGCTTTTAATCTAATTTGAGATTCGGGATCCCCTTCTGAAAGTAATTAGGAAGATGTTTCTGGTATAGGAAATGATATCAAATGACAGTAATACATTTATATACATATATATTATATATATTATTATATATTACTTTCTATTATTATATATTCATTATTATAAGTTAATTATATATTATCTGAAGGGAACACACACACACACGCACATGCACACACACACACACACACACATATATATATACAT
>JAJPUD010028226.1:447-14864 GCA_023553655.1 Myrmecobius fasciatus
TTTATTTTTCAGTGAATTGTTGTCTTTTTCCTATTCAACAATTTTGTTTTTTCAGTGTATCATTGTCTTTTTCCAATTCACCATTTTTATTTTCCAGTGAATTGATGGGTTTTTTTTCCAAATGACCATTTTTATTTTCCAGTGACTTGGTGACTTTTTCCATTTCACCAATTTTGTTTTCCAGTGAGTTGGTGATTTTTTCCATATCACCAATTTTGTTATTCAGTGACTTGGTGTCTTTTTTCATATCTCTGTTGCAGGGCATTATATCCTTCTTGCCTTGATCTCAATTTATTTTCCCATTCTTCTTCTAGCTCTCTTTTGAGATTCATTATGCAATCTTCCAGGTAAGCCTGGTAAAATGGGGACCAGCTCATGTCCGCCTTTGTGGCTTCCTTTGGGGTTGCATTCCCTTTAGGATCCTCAGAATCTGGAATCTGCCCTTCTTTCTCTCCATAAAAGCTTCGAGCTCATGTTTTTGATTTTGAGGTCTGACTCCAGCACGGACTGGCAGGTGTTTCAATTTGCCCAGGGGCAGTTTGCTGAGTTGACTTCGGGTGCAGGGCTGGTCAGGCTAGATTCGCACCAGGACCATGCTTTCAGCTGTTCTCAATTCACCCTTTACCAAAGGCAGATCTACCAAAGCACCTGCCCACAAGCAGAGCAAAGTGGCCCAAGTGTCTCCCAGCGACTTCCTGGCTGCCTAAAATCCACTGCTCTGTCCCAGCTCCGTTTTCCAACCCAGCTGCACTCTTGTGTGGCAAGCGGACGATCCCTTGCCCCATCCAAAACTGACCTTCTCTGGAGTTCTTTCAAAGTAAATTTTTGATAGAAGTGGGTTGTACTCCAAGTGTTTGATGGAGCCCTCACTCCAGAACCAATTTGGAGGCTTAATTTGTTCTCGATCTGAGGGAAGATCCAAGGAGCTCACAGAGAATGATGTCTGCAGTTTGCCATCTTGGCTCCGTCCCCCCCCCCGAAATTATTTAATTTTAAAATTTAACATTTTATTTCTTTTATTACATGTAAAAATTAGTTCAACATATTTTTTAAAATTTTCAGTTCCAAATTATCTCCCTCCCTCTCTTCCCTTCCTCTGTATTGAGAAGGCAAGCAATTTGATATAGGTTAGACATAAAAGTTAATCATAGTTCATTATCATAAAAATTAATAATAATTCAACTTTTGTTGTGTTGTGTTAGAAAACACAGACCACAGAAAACCTCAAGAAAAATAAAGAAAATGTTAATAGTATATTTCAATCTGTATTCAGACTCTATTAGATCTTTCTCTGGAGATAGTTGCATTTTTCATCATAAATCCTTTGGAATTTTTTTGGAATGTTGCAGAGAATAGCTAAATTATTTATAATTGATTACTGTATAATATTGACATTACTATGTACAATTTCCCCCTGGTTCTTCTCAAGAAATTGATATTTCTAAGGTCAAAGGGAACACATACATGTGTGTGCACGTGCACAAACACACACACATAGCTTTAAATGGAATAATATAGAAATTATATAGAATATGGAAACTAAATTTTGTATTTGAGAAACTCTAACCTTATGAAGGATACAGAAAGAATAAAGAGAAAACAAATAAGGGTATTATACTTGAACTAGAGAATTTAGAATAACTTGAAAGGGAACATAAATAAAGAGGAGAAAGAAAAGTGGTGCTGAAGAAAAATGTTTCTTAACCTAAATGGTATGAGAGGCAGAAAAATATATAACTACAAGCTCATCTAGTCAAAAGAAAGGGAGAAAAAACAAACAAAAGACAAATAAGAAAAGAAAGCAAATTCACAAATTAAATAAAATCAATTAACTTTCCACAGTAAAGGTAATATTTAAGTGTCAGGCGATCTTGTGAAAGCCAAACTAATAGCAGGAATAAAATGTTGACTTTTTTTTTGAGAAAAATAAACAAAAATCAATATAGAGTGATTAAATGGAGAAAACTACAAGCCAAATAATAATTTCATAACATCGCATTTAATGAATCAAACAATTCAATAAAACCAGATTGACTGAATAAGAAAATAATCCCCCAAATTAGTTTTATACCAGAAATAAATCTGAAAATAAAGACAAAATAAAGACAAACACAAAAAAGAAAATGAAGAATTAGTCCAAAATTTATTTTGTACCAGTTGATTTTTCTAAAAAAGTAAGTCTTATTCATGCTATCAGAGAAAGCAAATATATTTAAAAATCACAATACCCAGGGAGCTAATCAGGAAATCCATATTCTTAAAGATATCCATGGAAAATAAGACATTGTTACATAATCAAAAAAGGAAAACAAAGCTGAACCAGTTGGAGATGTTAGATCTGAAAGAATTATGACATATTTGAATTATAAGCACTCAAAAATATATATATTTGGTGTTAATTTCATCAAAAAAGATCATATGTTAGGATATAGAGAAATTATAAATCAATATAAAAAAGCAGACATATTAAACACATTTTTATTTTTTGCCATACTCTTGCCCCAGAGTCTATTCTCAGCTTTGGAACTCTATTCTAGGGCTAAATTGACGTATTCAGTCAATGAGTGAATGAAAACTCATTTCAACACATTTTATCTCATTGGCCTCAGACTACACTTCACATGCCATCCAGTGATTCACAATAAGAATTCACTATAATACTTTATAGGTATATGAATTTTCTATTTCCCTTGATGTTATACATCCTTCATGCCCCACTATGTTTCCTCCACCCCTGTTCCCACTGACTCCAATTTTTACTGCTCCCTTTTGCTCTAGGAACAAAAAAATGAATAAATTAATTTAAACAAAAATAGCATTGTACTAAGCATTAGGAATTCAAACACAAACCAAGTTAAATAATCCCTAGGATCTTATATTTTAAGTAGGTGTCTGTGTATTTTGTCTGTACATGCACACTTGTGTGTGTGTATGTGTGCATATGTGTGTGATATTTCTGAACCAATGATTTTTATTGCATTATAGTATATAAAGGAAGTATTTCTGCTTTTTCATATTTTTCTACAATTCTCTGTCCTAACATGTATGTCGTTTTACTGTCATTTTGTAAATGTCATGTCTTTTAACTATAGTTTCTTTAGCATCTTTTTCCCTTTGTTTATCTTACTGTTAGATTTATATCCAAAAGTGAGATGAAGATATTGAAATTTCCTGTCACCATTGTGTTGCTATATATGTTTTCTTGTAGCTCCGTTTTCTTTAGGAATTTGGAGCATATAAGTTTATTAATGATATTGATTTGTTTTCTATGATTCCTTTTAGGATAATGTAACTTCTTGTTTATCTATTTTTTTGTTTTATTTTCTGAATTTTCATTTTTGTTTGGTCAGATAGCATGATTGCATTTCCTTCTATTTTAATCCAGTTGGTGCACAGTAATTTTCCACACACACACACACACACACACACACACACACACACACACACGGACACAACATAGTTATGTTTAACTTTGTTTTTAAATGTTTCTTTTAAACAAAGGTTGTAGGGTTTTATTTTCTTATATAATATCTTTATTTTATATTTTGTTGGATTATTTAAACCATTCACTTTAAAATGATGACAGTTTAAATTATTTTCCTGCATTTTAGTTCTAGTATTTTCTTATTAATTTTTCCATTTCTGCCATTATTGTGTTTTTCTTTTCAGTTGGCTTTAGCTTATTCTTTTTAAAGATGGGCCTATATCTGCCCTTGCCTCTAAAGCCCTTTCTCATTTATTGCTTCTTTCCCTTTGGGATTTTTTTTATTAGTTGCCTTTTTTTCCTGATTTTATTTCATTAATTCTTCTCCCTGCCCCTTTTCTGCTCTTAATAAAGGAGGCTCCCTCTTACTTTTTTCCCTTTCAATTAGTTCTATTTGTTAGTTTTAAATTTTCATTTTTGAGCATTTTGCCAGAGAATGGTTCTCTCACTCTCTTCATTATCAGTTGTTTATTTCTACTTATTCTAAACTCTCATTCTCTAGTTAATGACTCTTCATATAATTCCCTCTCTCTCTCCCTCTCTCTCTCTCTCCCTCTCTCTCTCTTTCTCTCTCTCTCTTTCTCTTTCCCCTCTTCCTTTCTATATTCCTAATGGAATATAAACTTCTGAAGTATCCATTTTGGGATCTCTCCTCTAGGTAATTTCTGCCAGTGCTTTGTAGAGTTTGACCTATGATTCTCTTTTTTCCATTGTGCCTCTGTCCCAGAACAATTCCTTTAAATGACAGCATAAACTGTCATATTGTAGGACCCATCTCCCACACTATGTATCCCCTCACTGATGTATGACCTCCCCCTAATTATTTTCCTCCATTTGCCTCAAAATCTTCTCCTTAGATATGACATATGGACTACAACATAATATTTTCATGCTCTCTATGGATGTTTGTTTGCATTGGGTTTCCTTTCTCAGATATTTTTTTGTTCATGTAAATACAATTGTTCTTGCACAGCAAGATAAGTATGGAAATATGTATACATATATTCGACTTGTCAAGTATTTTAATATAATTAACATGTAGTGGACTTCCTGCCATCTAGGGGAGGGGAGGAGACTGGGGGGGGGGAATTTGTAATGGAAAGCTTTGTAAGGGTCAATGTTGAAGAATTACCCATACATATGTTATGCAAATAAAAAGCTTTAATAAAAAAAAAAACAATTTTAAAACAAAACATTCATTATTTAAGACAAAGTTAAGAAACTAAAAATTTAGACTCACACAATGGAGAACTCTAGTGTTTTTGATATTACTTAATTTCTTATTAGCAAATAAACTTTCTGTAGGTTAGACTGTCAGAAAAGACAACAGTGATCATCTGAAATTTTTTGAAGGGACATCCAATGAATATTTTCCTGAAATTTCCAATAAATTAAATTGAATTAAAAAAAATCTTCTCTCTAGGCACATAACTTCTCACTCCCTCAGAAGTAATAATACGCAAACTTTCCAAGCACCCATCAATTTGGGAACCATTTCCTTTCACAGAATATCTCTCTTCACACTTAGAAGAATTCATCAGTGGAACCTTCCTCTACTCTCAAGGAAACTCCTTCCTCTCCTTCTTTTCAATACTTTTTCCCTCTTTTCCACTCACTCTTCTATAGGCTTTTCACTTCCTGAGATCACAAGGGTTATCTTTTTCTCATTGTTATACCTCAATTTGACCTAGGTGTATCCCATACTCCCATCTATCACTTTGCACCTCAAACTTTTCTTTCATGTTGCATTTTGTTAGTGTCTATGTCTGTCAGTCTGTCTGTTTTTTTTCTCTCTTTCTCTGTGTCTCTCTCTCTTTTTCTCTGATACACACACACACACACACACACACAAATATGCACATGTGCAATGATTCATATGTCAGCAGTAGTATTACCAGTTTCTGTTCTTAGTGAAAAAAGTCTCTTAGAATTCTCTCTGCTGTCATTCAGGTGCTGCTGCTGTCCTTGACAGAATTTTTTTTAACCTCTCCTGCATTTATGATGAATCTCTGAGAAACAACTTGAAATCTCTTCTGGTCTGGTTTTCTTTCAAATACTATTTCAAATATTTCTTTGCTGTTAAACATTCATCTTTTTTTTTCATTTATGATTGTATAGATTAAACAAGATGTGCAGTGTAGCTCGTCCTGAGCTACATCCTGAGCTCCATTGCTTTTCAGAACGTATTTTTGAATTCTCTCTCGTGTTTTCTGGTAAACTGATAATTGTATTATTTTGTTTTAAATCCCTTCCTTTTTATTTTTTTCTCTATCACATTTTTCTGAATTGAATTGTTAAATTTAACCACTGTTATCAGTGGTCTTGGAGTTGGAATTCTTGTGACTTTCTTGAGATGATCTTCAGAAACAAGCAGAACTTGTTTCTGAATTGAATTGTTAAATTTAACTACTCTTAGAGTGGTCCCAGAGTTAGAATTCTTGTGTTTGTTTTTGTTTGTTTGATGTGATCTATGAATCTTTTCAATTAATATTTCATTTGCTATGTTAAAAAATTTGAGGCACTTCTTTTATACTTTACTGTGTTGTAGAGTTAAGGTTTCTGTCTTTTAGTGTTCTCCTGGAAGACTTATGAGATTTTGATTTTTTTCTATACATCCAAACCTTGAGATCAGTAGGTTTAGCTTGAATAGTGAACATCTTTTCTTTTAACTTTATTGGTTTTCTGCCATCTAGGGGAGGGAGTGGAGAGAAAGAGGGCATAATTTGGAAGAGAAGGCTTTGTAAGGGTCAGTGTTGAAAAATTACCTAAGCATATGTTTTGTAAGTAAAATGATTTAATAAAAAAAAGTTCAGTACAGTATTTAGCACATTGGTAGCAATTAATAAATACCTCAAATGAAAAAAAATTATTGTTGTTTCCTCTTCTTTTCTGGATCATCGTTCATTTTTATGTATTATAATTTGCAAACTATTGTTCTCTCTTCTGTTTCTTTGGTGAACCTTGCCATTTCAAATTCAAGATTTTCTATTCTGTTCATCATTTTTATCTGAACTGACCATAAATTTTGCTCATATAGCTCTCATTTTTCTTCTAAGGCACTTGGAAATGGTGTCTTGTGGTTGCATCTGTTCCTCAAATTCTATAGGGTCCTCAGTCAAATCAAATATCGGATTATTTGTCTTTGTTTTACATCATTTATTCATAGATTACTAAATGCATTTACTAGCTCTGAAGTTCTTATTTCCTTCCTCTTTAATATTTTCTTTTTATTTATCTACTTATATTCAAGGTCTTAAAGTTTTCTCTGTCTGAAAACTTGTATAATTTTAGTCTTTCCCCAGAATATTTCCCAGCTGTTCACTTTCTGAATCCCTTTTTTCTGATGGTAGTTATCTTGAGGTTTGGAACTCAAAAGCATATCAGATTCCTCAGGGCTGACCCCAGTTGGCTGCTGAGCTCTTTTACTCAGAATTACTGGTGTGTTACACTCCTCTTCCTAATACATCACAACCTGTTCCAATGTCATATTTTTATTTTTTTATTTCATTAGTTCTCTAACATTGTATCAATATTTTAGAGTGTTGCCTTGCTAGTATTATAGGGTTGTTTTCTGTAGTTTGTCTTTGTGAGGATCTACAAGCAAGAATGTGTGGTGTGCAGGATTGAGCTCTGTTTAAAGCCCCAAAATATTTTCTACCTCTTTCCCCCTGTCCTGCTTCTTTCCTCCTTTCCCCCATCTTCTCCTGAAGATATCTTTTCTACTCAGAATGCTACTCACACAACATTGACTATCCTAGCCCCCACTGGGTGGAGGAAGGTAGAACTAGGATATGACTTTGGATTTTATTTCAGGCTCTTGCATTGAATGTTTGGGTCACCTAATATAGATTGCTGAAAGAGGGTGCTGAGGGAACTCAGAATAGATGTCAGCCCATGTTTGTTGTTGACACGTTGTTAATTTTAATCTGTTGGATTGTGAGTGTTCTAGAAAAAGAAGATAGTTGAAGTTGTCTAATTGTTAGTACATAATTTTTGATTTGTAGAGGTTTGAGAAATTGATAGGATCAGAGAAAATAAATATCTAGTTCCTTTTCTTGCTGTATGCAAAATTATCATATAAAATATGAGTACTCTGAAAACCAATATTTGAGAGTAATACCACAGTTTTTTTCTTAGAAATGTTTTTCCTGGATCTATCCAGATGAGGGTAACAAATAAAACAATTACAAACTGTTTTTGAGAGGGGAGAAAAGGGAGTTAATCCATGTTATATCAAAAAATCTAAAGAAATATGAATTACAGAAGAATATGTGAAGAAAAAATTGTTGCTTTCCTTTAAAAAATCCATTTTTAGCTTCTATCAATTGATTATCTGTGGACCTGCTCCAATAGCTGGAAATTAATCAAAAGTTGTCAACTGTCTTGTCAACTATGTAAGATGACCAAATAGAAGCCTATATTCAAAAGAAGGAGAAATGAACTTCAAGTGATAATAAGCACTTGGTTCTTCCTTCTAAAATGTTCTTATCTATTATACATTTTTGTTTTGAGAAAAGCAATTAATAAAATTTAAAGTACTGTAAAAGTGGTTTGTTATTATTTTTATTGCTATAGTTATTCAATTATATTTAATCTTATATGTACCTAATACATATCTGTATCTTAATATATATTATATATAAATAAACATATACACATATGCCTATGTATAGTTAATCTAATTTATTTGCCTCATTATGGCATGCATTTAAACCTGAATTCTTAAAAATAATAGTAACTGTGCAATCCTACCAAACTGAATTGTCTTTGGTATGAGCCAGGAAAAAGATTTTGTGTCTGTGAATAGCAATTTAACTAAGTTCAGAGGAGCTTATAACCAGGTTGAATGAAGATTTTTTAAAATAGCAAATATTAAAGATCACCTAGGAAATCAAAAAGAGGCTTGTGTGGAAAGAAATAAATACAGTGATAAAGATACAGTCATGAATAGTGGGGGGCGGAGCCAAGATGGCAGAGTGAAGACGTGGCTCTCTGTGTCCTCCTCTGACCTTCTCTCAAATCAACAGTAAAATAAGTCTCTCCACTGATCTTTAAGTCATTGAAGCCAGAAATATTTGGACTACGAAACACTGCTTGCTGAAGTTACCTTTGAAGAACTCCCGGCGTCCGGGAGAGAGGGCAGGAAACTGGACGGGTGTTATTGTGGCAGAAACTCTAAACACCTGGGGATTGTATCTGAAGCACTGGGGACACTCTGCCCTGATTGTGGGCAGGTGCTCTGGCAGATCGGCCTTTTGTAAAAGGCAGTTTGTAATCCATTACAAATGCAAGGTCCTAATCAGACTGACCCAGCACTGGAAGTTAATTAGTGGAATTGCCCCAGGGCAAACTACCACAATTGCTGCCTCTCTGCTTTGCACAGACCTCAAGCTTTAAAAAAAAAATGAGTAAGAAGCAGAAGAGAGCTCTTACCATAGTCAGCTTTTATCGAGAGAAAGAAGGGCAGACCCCAGATCCTGAGGTTTCTATAGGCAAAGCAACTCCAGAGGAAGCCATCAAGGGAGATATAACCTGGTCCCCCTTCCACAAGGCCTTCCTGTAAGATTGCATAAAGAATCTCAAAAGAGAGCTAGATGATAAATGGGAAAATAAACTGAGATCAGTGCAAGAAGGATATAATGCCCTGCAAAAGAGATATGAAAAAGACACCAATTTATTGAAAAACAAATTTGGTTAAGTGGAAAAAGTATGCAATGAACAAATTGGCCAGTTACAAAAGGAGCTAAAAAAGGTAACTGAAGAAAACAACACTTTAAAAATAAGAATTGAACAAATGCAAGTGAATGACTCAATAAGACTTCAAGAATCAGTCAAACAAAAACAAAAAAAATGAAAAAAATAGAAGAAAATATGAAATATCTCCTAGGAAAAACAACTGACTTGGAAAATAGATCTAGGAGAGACATTATAAGGATTATTGGACTTCCTGAAAGCCATGATGAAAAAAAAGAAGCTAAACACTATCTTCCAGGAAATCCTGAAAGAAAACTGCCCTGAGGTGGTAGAATCAGAAGGCAAAATCACCATTGAAAGAATTCACCGATCACCTCCTGAAAGAGACCCCAAAATTAAAACCCCAAGGAATATCATGGCTAAATTTCAGGATTATCACACCAAAGGAAAGATATTGCTAGCAGCTAGAAAGAAACAATTCAGATACGGAGGATCAATAATTAGAATCACACATGATTTGTCAACCTCCATCCACATTGAAGGATTGAAGGGCCTGGAACCAGATATTCCAAAAGGCAAAGGAACTTGGATTACAGCCAAGAATAACCTATCCAGCTAGAATGAGCATTATCTTCCAGGGAAGAAGATGGTCATTCAATGTTACAGGAGAATTTCACCTATTTCTAATGAAAAGACCAGATCTGAACAAAAAATATATACAGCATTGTCTGCCTTGAAATTTTTGACCTTTTGTTCTTCCAGATAGATGAATTTTGTTATTTTTTTCTAGATCGGTAAAATAGTTTCGTGAAAGTTTGATTAGTATAGTACTAAACAAATAGATTAGTTTATGTAGTATTGTCACCTTTATTATATTCACCTGACCTATCCAAGAGCACTTGATATTTTTCCAATTGTTTAGATCTGACTTTATTTGTGTGGATAATGTTTTGTAGTTTTGTTCATATACTTCCTGGCTTTTCATTGGCAGATAGATTCCCAAATATTTTATATTCTCTACAATTATTTTAAATGGAATTTCTCTTTGTATCTCTTGGTGCTGGACATTGTTGCAAATATATAAAAATGCTGATGATTTCTGTGGATTTATTTTGTATCCTGCAACTATGCTAAAGTTGTAGACTATTTCTAGTAGTTTTTTAGTTGATTCTCTAGGATTCTCTAAGTATCCATCATATCATCTGCAAAGAGTGATAATTTGGTTTCCTCATTACCTACTCTGATTTCTTTAATTTTTTTCTTTTCTTATTGCCAAAGCTAGTATTTCTAATACAATATTGAATAATAATGGTGATTATGGGCAACTTTGTTTCACCCCTGATCTTATTGGGAATGCTTCCAGTTTATCACTATTACATATGATGCTAGCTGATGGTTTTAAATAGATGTTACTGGTTATTTTAAAGAAAAGTCGATTTATTTCTTTACTCTCTAGTGTTTTTAATAGGAATGGATGTTGGATTTAATCAAATGTCTTTTTGGCATTTATTGAGATATTCATATGGTTTTTGTTAGATTGGTTATTGATATAGTCAGTTACGCTAATAGGTTTCCTAATCTTGAACCATCCCTGCATTCCTGATATAAATTCTTCTTGGTCATGCTCTATTATCCCAGGGATGATTTTCTGGAAACTGTTTGCTAATATTTTGTTTAAGATTTTTGCATTCATTAGGGAGATTGCTCTATAATTTTCTTTCTCTGTTTTCCTCCTACTTGGTTTACATATCAGTACCATATCTGTGTCATAAAAGGAATTTTGTAGGAATACTTCATTATCTGTTTTTTCAAATAGTTTATAAAATATTGGAGTTAATTGTTCTTTAAATGTTTGGTAGAATTAACATGTAAATCCATCTGGTCCTGGAGATTGTTTCTTAGGGAGTTGATTAATAGTTTGTTCTGTTTCTTTTTCTAAAATGGGACTGTAAGTAATTTATTTCCTGTTCTGTTAATCTAGGCAATCTATATTTTTGTAGGCATTCCTCCATTTCACTTGGGTTATCAAATTTATTGGTATAAAGTTGGGCAAAGTAACTCTTAATTATTGCTCTAATTTCCTCTTCATTCTCTCTTTTCATTTTTGATACTAACAATTTTATTTTCCTCTTTTCTTTTTCTAATCAAATTAACTAGAAGTTTACTTATTTTATTGGTTTTTTCATAAAAACAACTTTTGGTTTTATTTATTAATTCAATAGTTTTTTGTTTTGTTTTGTTTTGTTTTACTTTCAATTTAATTAATCCATTTGCTTTTTGGTCTATTTTCTCCTGGCCTTATATTGCATGTGATTTTTATTGCATCATGATCTGAAAAATATGCATTTGTTATTTCTGCCTTTCTGCATTTGATTTTGAGATTTTTATGCCCTTACACATGATAAATTTTGTATAAGTTCCATGAATCACTAAGAAAAAGTACACTTTTCCTGTCTCCATTTAATTTTCTCCAAAGATCTATCATACCTAACTTTCCTTACTTTTTGTTTACCGGCTTAACTTCTTTCTTACTTATTTTGTGGTTTGATTTGTCTAGTTTTGAGAGAGCAAGGTTGATATCCCCCATTAGTCTAGTTTTGTTCTCTATTTCATCTAGCATCTCTCTTAACTTCTGCTCTAGGAATTTCCATGCTATACCACTTGGTGCATATATGTTTAGTACTGATTGCTTCATTATCTATGGTACCCTTTAGTAAGATATAGTTTCCTTTCTTATCTCTTTTAATTATATCTATCTTTGCTTTTACTTGATCTGAGATCAGGAAGGCTATCTCTGCTTTTTTTTTTCTTCATCTGAAGCATAATATATGTTCTGCTCCAGCCCTTCACTCTGTATGTATCATTATGCTTTAAATGTGTTTCATATAAACAACATATTGTAGGATTCTGGCTTTTAATCCAGTCTGCTATCCACTTCCATTTTATGGGGGAGTTCATCCCATTCACATCCACAGTTAAAAGAACTAATTCTGTTTTTCCTGCCATCTTATTTACCCTGTTATGCTTTTGTCTTCCCTATCCCCTTCCCTCCTCCTCAGTATTTTGCTTTTGATGACCACATCCCTCAAACAGTTCTCCTCCTTTAGAGCCCCTCCCCCTTTTTTACACCTTTCCCCTAATATTTCTGTTTTTCCGTTTCTTTTCCCCCTTTCCCTCCTACTTCCCTATAAGATGAGACAAGTTTCTTTTTGAGACCAAATATGTCTGTTATTCTTTTTTAGAGCCAAATCTGATAAGAGTAAGATTCACACAACGCTCATCCCCCTTCTTTATTTCTCTCAGTTATAATAGGTTTTCTCTGCCTCTTTGTGAGGTGTAATTTCCTCTATTTTACCTCCTTTTCCTCTTCTTCCAGCATAATCTTTTTTCTTCCTCTAGTTTCTTTTTCATATTACCATAATAAAGTCAAATTATACCCACATTCTTTAAGTTTACCCATAACAGAAATATAATTCTCAAGAGTTTTTTGTTTGTTTGTTTGTTTGTTTGTTTTTTACCTTTTTATGCTTCTCTTGAGTTCTTTATTTGGAGATCAAATTTTTTGTTCAGTTCTGGTCTTTTCATTGGAAATATGTGAAATTCGTCTATATCATTGAATGTCCATCCTCTTCCCCAAAAGATAATGCTCATTTTATCTGGATAGCTTACTCTTGGCTGTAATTCCAGTTCCTTTTGTTTTTCAGAATATCAGATTCCAGGACCCTCAATCCTTTAAAGTGGAGCTGCTAGGTCCTGGGTAATCCTAATTGTGGCTTTTCTGTATTTAAATTGTTTCTTTCTGGCTGCTTGCAACATCTTTTTGTTGGTGTGATAATTCTGAAATTTAGCCATGATATTCCTTGGGTATTTAATTTTGGGGTCTTTTTCAGGAGGTGATCAGTGAATTCTTTTGATGGTCATTTTATCTTCTGATTCTAAAATATCAGGGCAGTTTTCTTTTATGATTTCCTGTAAGATGGTGTCTAGGTTCTTATTTTCATCATGGCTTTCAATAATCCTTAAATTGTCTCTCCTAGATCTATTTTCCAGATCAGTTGTTTCTCCTAGGAGCTATTTCATATTTTCTTATATTTTTTAATTTTTTTGTTTTTTGTTTCACTGATTCTTGAAGTCTTATTGAGTCATTTGCTTCCATTTGTTCAATTCTAATTTTTAGAGTGTCATTTTCTTTAGTTACCATTTTTAGCTTCTTTTGCATTTGGCCAAATAAATTTTTTTGTTCATTGCATTCTTTTTCCATTTTTTCCATTCTTTTTTGCAATGAGCTCATTTTATTTCCCCATATTTCTTCTAACTCTCTTTTAAAATTCTTAAAAGAAAACCTTGTTACATGGGGTCCAGTTTATGTCTCTCTTTGGGGCTTTTTCTGGAGTTGCTTTACCTTTAGGTTCTTCAGGATCTGAAGTCTGTTCCCACTCTCCATAATAGCTGTCTGTGGTGAGAGTTCTTTCTGTTTTTTATTCTTTTTTTTTAAGACATGAGATATGTTCAATGCAAAGGAGTGACAGCTGCTTTAAGTTTCCCTGGGAAAGTTCTGCTGATTGATTTCCAGTGCTGGTTAATCATGGCTAGGTCCTGTGTTCTTCCTGGATCTCAGTGAGTTACAATTTACCTTTTACAAAAGGAAAATCTACCAACCCACCTCCTTCCAACCAGGACAGAATGGCTTAAGAGGCTCACAGAAGAATCCCAGGTGTGTGGAAGTTTATTTTTGGTTTTTGTAATAGCACAATTGCAAATGCTGTTTTTATACATTCACTTTTTATTCACCGTATATATCAAAATTTGTTTCCTTTCATTGTATTTTGTTTATGTCTTTGCTTCAAACATATTTTTTTGAGAGTATCAGATGATAGGTTTTTGTTTTCTTTATTCTGTTTGTCATTTTCTTTTGTTTAATCAGGCTGCTATTATTATGTTTACATGTAAACTTATTTGTATTAGAATGATATTTTCCTCCAAGTTTAACCCTATTATATTTTTATGAATTAGAATTATTTTTGTTCTTCTTTATGACAGTACTTCATCATGACAAGTATTTTTTTTATTATTAAAGCTTTTTATTTGTATAACATATGTATGGGTAGTTCCCCAACATTGATCTTTACAAAGCTTTCCATTACAAATTTTACCCCCAGTCCCCTCCCCTCCCCTAGATGGCAGGAAGTCCACTACATGCTAATAATGTTGAAATGCTTGAGAAGTTATGCAAGAAAAA
>JAJPUD010028227.1:0-10395 GCA_023553655.1 Myrmecobius fasciatus
ATCTTTTCCTTGGTGCGATAGTCCTGAAATTTAGCCACGATATTCCTTGGGGTTTTAATTTGGGGTCTCTTTCAGGAGGTGATCAGTGAATTCTTTCAATGGTGATTTTGCCTTCTGATTCTACATTCTCATGGCAATTTTCTTTCTGGATTTCCTGGATAGAATTTAGATTCTTTTTTTCATCATGGCTTTCAGGAAGTCCAATAATCTTTAGATTGTCTCTCCTAGATCTATTTTCCAAGTCAGTTGTTTTTCCTAGAAGATATTTCCTATATTCTTCTAATTTTTATTTTTTTTGCTTTTGTTTGACTGATTCTGGAAGTCTTATTGAGTCATTCACTTGCATTTGTTCCATTCTTATTTTTAAAGTGTTGTTTTCTTCATTTACCTTTTTAAGCTCCTTTTGTAACTGGCCATTTGAATTTTTTTGTTCATTGCATTCTTTTTCCACCTCACTAATTTTATTTTTCAATAAATTGGTGTCTGTTTCATATCTCTTTTTCAGGGCATCATATCCTTTTTGCACTGATTTCAATTTATTTTCCCATTTATCCTCCAGCTCTCTTATGAGGTTCTTTATGCCATCTTCTAGAAAGGCTTTTTTAAAAGGGGACCAGTGATGGTCCTTAATAACTTCCTTTGGAGTTTTGTCTAAAGGAACCCCAGGATCTGGGGTCATTCCTTCTTTCTCTTGATAAAAGCTGTCTATGGTGAGAGCTCTCTTTTGCTTTTTCATTTTTTTTAGACACAGTGGATGTCTCTTTATGGCTGGGAAAAAATCTTTGCCCTGGGGCAATTCGGCAAATTAACTTAAGGTGCTGGGCAGGTGGGGGCTAGGACTTAATCTGGATTACTTCTTAAACAAGGCAAGTCTGCCAGAACACCTGTCCCCAATCAGGGCAGAGTGTCCTGAGTGCCTCAGATAAACTCCAGGTTTTTGGAATTTGGAGTTTGGAGTTTCTGCCAAGATGAGCTGTGCTGAGTCCCACCCTCACTTCTGGCCTATACGCAAGTCTGCTTGTTTATCCCTCTGTCAGAGTTAGGCAAACCTGATATGAAGTTCTTCAGAGAGCAGTGTCCAAATATTTCTGAATTCGTTGACTTGAAGATCAGTTCAGAGGCTTATTTTATTGTTGGTTTGAGAGAAGATCGGAGGAGGATGCAGAGAGTCACGTTTTCACTCTGCCATCTTGGCTCCACCACCCAGAAGTCTACCCTTGGTATTATTTTTTGATTTTTATCTTATATTTCTTATGGATCTTGTTTGTCAAATTTTCAATTAACTTCAGATCTTACTTCAATACAATCTTGAAATATGGCAATTCATTGAATTTGTTTTTTTGTTCAGAATTATGCTTAACTTTGCTGGGTATGCTATTTTCAGCAGCAATCTCAGTTCTTTTGCTCTTCTATTTATGGTATTCCAACGCCTGTAGTTTTTCAATGTAGTGGCTAGGTCTTGTGGGCTTCTAATTATGACTCCACTGTATTTGTTTTTTTCTTGTTCCTTATAATATTTTCTCCTTGAGCTGAGGGTTTCAGAATTTGGCTATGATATTGTTATAGGATCTCTTACAGGTGGTGATAGGTATATTTTTTTATTTCTACTTTTCTCTCTTATTCTAACACTTCAAGGCATTTTTCTTTAATTACACCTTATTTTATTGAACCAAGTTCTTATTTTTTAGTCATAGCTTTCAGGTAGTCATAGCTTCCACTTTATCCTTATATTTTCTCTTCTTAATTTGTTCTCCAGATTGTTTTTTTTTTTGAGATACTTCATATTCTTATCTATTTTTTCATTCTTTATATTTTGTTTTTATTATTTCTTGGTGTCCTATAACTCCACTAGTTTCCCCTTTCCCAATTCTAACTTTCAAGAAGTCATTTTCTTTCTTAAGATGCTGCATCACCTTTTCAAGCTGAATGACTTTCTTTTTCTAATCTTGTTTTTCTTGGATTGTTATTTTTTTTATAATTTTTTCCACAGTATCTCTCATTTGAGTTTTAAAAGTATTTTTTGAGTTCTTCTATGAATTCTTTTTGCACAAGTAACCATTTGATATTACTCTTTTGGGTAGGAAAGGCTTTTTCCTTCATTACCATCCTTTGAAAATGAATCCCAATTTTCTCTATTCCCATAGCAATTATCTATGGTTGAATTATTTTTCTTTTGCCTCTTTTAAAGAAAAAAAACTTATAGCAGCTTGTTAGTGAAATATCTTCTGGTTCTTAAGTATTGGGGGGATGATGCTTCAGGTCTCAAATTCTCCATCAGGTCTCCTTTTTATCCTAGAACCAAAACTAAGAACTCCACCCTCTTTTACGTGTCTGCAGCCATCAGCATCTCTGCCCCACTGCTTCTGCACTTACCAGATATGTGCGGGTTCCTTCTCCACCAGCACAGCTGGGCTTGGTGCCAATTATCAACAAAAAGTCCCTCAGTCTTTCCCTTCTCAAACATCTGACTCTTCTCATTGTTCAGGAGTGAAAATTCCTGTCACCAGGATTGAAGTAATCTCTCAATCCAGGTAGCCCTAGGACTAACTGTTACTCTTTCTGAGAGGCTGGTCTGTAGCTGTTCAGATTCACATAGGCCAAACCTTCAACCTGCTATCTTTCTTCAAATTTTCTCTGGTTGTCTTAGAAGGATCACTGTTTCTCCCCATTTCTTGTTAATTTTTACTATTTTACATTTGCCTTGAGGTGATATTTTGTATTGTTAGTGGGGGAGATCTGGATAACTTGAAATTTGTTTTCTTTTTTTAACCTATTCCATCATCTTCCCATTATCCCTTTAAATGTTTTTTTTTATTTAAAAAGCCAAATAAGAAATACTTCTTCATTCAACATTTGTATCACTAACAGTAATCATATAACAATAATTTTTTTGTCTTTTATTATTATCAGAAAGTATTTAATTTTCTGCTGTTTGATTAGTTTGCACCTTGAAAATTTTGTTTGTTCCTTTGTTCTATTGAAAAATTATTTTCCCAGTCATTTTCCTTGCTACATGGTCTAAGCTTTGCAGTATATATTGTCTTGGGATGTCAGCTGGTCTTTGTTCTTCTGAATATCACATTACAATTTTCCTTTAATTTCTTATAACCAGAGTGAAATCCTGTTTTGTTCTCCTTGTAGTTTTAAGAGAATTTTCCCTTGTGGGCTGTAGAATTTGTTCATTGATTTTGTAATTCCAAAATTTCACTAAAATATTTCTTGTTGACTTAGGTCAGGATTTTATTGTTTGGTGTCTTGTGGGTTCCCTTGATCTAAAGTTTGGTGTATGTTTCCAATATTTCTTGACATTTATTTTCTGGGGATGTGGTATTCATGTTTTCTTTTTCATTATTTTTTCCTGGAACACATGTAATTCTTATATTGTCCCTTCATGAACTATCTTCAAGCTCAGTTTGTTCTTTTTTTTTTCCATTTTGTTTTTTGTTTTTGTAGGTCATAAGTTTTTTCCAGACTTCATTTTTTTTACAAAATTCTATTATTTTCCTTCTTTATTTAAATTATTGAATTTTTGTAATTTTCTTTTTTTAGGAAATTTTCTATCTTTATGGAGAAGTTTTCCTATATTTTGTTCTAAATTCTAATCTTTAGTTAGTTTTGTTATTTTTTTCCATTGGAATTTCATTTTCTGTCTAATTTTTTTCCTGCTATTTTTTTGATCAATCTTCCACAACCATTCTGGACTTGTTCTCTTGTCATTTGGAGAAGGGTTACTAAATTTTTTGTGAAAGTCACTTTTTTTTGGAGATTTTCACTCATTTTCCTTCAAACATGTTCATTTTTTTTTCTCATTCAGCAATCTTTAAAATTTTTTTTTAAAAAAATGATTATGTTGATGTTTTCTATTCTGTTTTTCCTTTTTGCCCTAATTCTTTCCCTTCTGATGCTGTTATGTCCCTCTTTCTTTCTCCCAGTTTTGTTCATTTGTTTCCCCAGGAGAAGACTGATTAGATGCAACATTACTATACAGAGACTCAGATTTATCATTTTACTATTTTGCACATTTACTACCCCTACATTTTTAGAGATACTATAGTATCTCTTGGATATTTCTTTGTCTCTTGGTTGGCTCCAGGAGCCTGGCTATGTCAGGGTATGATCTCCTATAATGTTGCATGCTTCAGGGAACTTTAATACTTAATTCTCTTACTTTCATGAACTGATACTAAGTGAAATGAGCAGAACCAGGAGGTCATTATACACAGCAACAACAAGACTATATGATGATCAATTCTGATGGGCATGGTTCTCTTCAACAATGAGATGTTTCAAACAAGTTCCAATTGTACAGTGATGAAGAAAGCCATATACACCCAGAGAGAGGCCTGGGGGAACTCAACATAATATTTTCACCCTTTCTGTTGATGTTTACTTATATTTTGTTTTCCTTCTCAGGTTTTTTTTTTTTTTTACTTATAGATCTGATTTTTCTTGTATAGCAAGATAACGGTATAAATATGTATACATATATTGGATTTGTCATATATTTTAACATAGTTAACATGTATTAGACTACCTGCCATCTAGGGGAGGGGGTAGGGGAAAGGAGAGAAAAATTTGGAACAAAAATATTTGCAAGGGTCAATGTTGAAAAATTATCCATGCATATGTTTTGCAAATAAAAAGCTTTAATTTAAAAAATACTTAATTCTCTTTTCCACATTTCTTTCAGTCCAGTGATAGCTAGGTGCCTAAAACTGACATAGTTACAATAATTATAAGATTGAGTGGGAAACTTCTACTGTCTCTGAGTGAGACTTCCCTGTGAGACTAGAAAGGAGAACTTTCAATTGTATTTCAAAGCAAAGTGCTTTACTTTGTTATATCTATATGAGTTACAGGGTTGTCCTAAAACAGATAAGAGTGACAAGAGTGATGAGTCACTGCTGGTGATCTTCAGGTATTCTCTTATATTAGTACCTTGTGCCAGGTTCTTTCATTTTTCTCTTTATAACTACAGAATTTTCATTATTTTGGGACCCTTAAACTCTACTATTTCGTATAATATAGAAAGTTGTCCCTATGATATCTCCCACTCATAGTACTTTCTTGGAATGCAGTGATAAAATTTTATACCTTCTTTACATATGTTTATCCTCTACTTTGCATTATATTTATTTATAAACAGATTTTATCCTCTCTATTAGGATTATATTTCCATAAGTGCATGGACCATGTTTTATACATTTTTTTTTATTTCTAGCATCTAGCACAGGGGCATGCCAGTTGTAGTGATTGAATAAATGCTAATTGAATAGAAATGGATTGTTTAAAACTTTGGAACATTTGGTATTTGGTATTTGCATCACTTTTATTCTTTAGATAAAAATAACTAACATTCATATGACACTTTTAATGCTTAGGAAGTCCTTTTCAGATATCTTGTTTTACTCTCACTACAACCTTGGGAAATAATTATCTCCAGCTTATACACAAGCAGGTTAAGGCAAATAGACACTTTGCCAGGATCATACAACTAGTAAGTGTATGTGGCTAGGTATGAACTCAAGTGTTATTGACATCTGCTCCAGCTCTCTATCCCTTGTCACATATAATTGATTAGGTTTAAATTTGTTCAAGTTCTTCTGTAGCATTAGTTTTCTAATATTTGTTGGGTGATATCTCTGCCACAAATATTTCCAAGATCTGGGTTTTTCTTAAGGATTTTAACTATTTTACACAGCCAAAACAGGAACCAGAAAAGGTAAGAAGTCATCCAAGAAGTTTTAGTCATCAAAACTAAAACCTGTCAATTTAAGATTGGATACTGTTTAGTCAAAACAACCCAATATTTGACTGATTTTTTTTCCAAACCATTTAGCTTTCAGCTAAGATTTGAGTGTAGGTTAACAGTGACTTTTTATTATTGGAAAAATGTCCCTACTTATCCATATAGAGCACCATAAAATACCATAAGACCCACAAGTTGCCATGAAATCACTAGTATTGTCATTCACTAACACACAGGTAAGACTAAAATTCAGTTTTAATATATTGCTTTTAACAAGTTTATTCAATACCTGGCAACAGAGATTTAGCCATTTCCAAGATCTGTTGCTATAGAAACAAATGAAATAATGCAATTTTTTGTGCATGGGGCAGATAATTCCTGTAGCTCATTATTCTTCCAGCTGTGCTGGAAAACTTGTTGAAATGAGGGACTAGAACTCTCTAACCAACTTTAAATATCATCATCAATAAGCTGCAAACTTAAGGTCAATGGTGTTCAATAGTACTTTATCTATTGGGCATTTAACTCTCTTGGTTACTTAGCATGCACTTACAATTTCATGTGGAATGGTGTTAGACAAAGTAAGTCTGAACAAGTACTTATTATGTCCAAACACTAGGAATTCAGTGAAAGAAAAAAGCAGTGCCCTTTCTTAAGGAGCTCACATTCTAATGGGAAAGTAAAACATGAAAATAACAAGGTGTGTAGGAGATGTATACAGAAGAGATGAAAATTAATTTCAAAGAGGAAGGCTTTAGCAGCTAGGAAAGCCATGGGAAGTATCTTGGAGAAGGAGGGATTTCAGTTGAGTTTTAAAACTGTGAAACCTAGAGGTAAAGGTGATGACGGAGAATAGTCCAAACATCGGGGATGTGAAAGAGATCCAAATGACACATGGGATAGTTACAAGATTTGGATTCAAGTTAGAGATTATTGTTACTTTAAACATGTTATTTCCACATGCTCATTTATAAAATACACATAAGAATAATTTAACTGCCAACATCAAACATCAAAGAATTAATGTGTGTAAAGTTCTTTCTAGAAATGAGCCATCACCATCATTAGAATCATCATTACCAATATCATCAACATTCTGAACACCTTATTGTGAGACAAGAACTTTTTGATACTTGATATCAGGTAAAGAATTTATAAAAAAGTTAGCCAAGAAGAATCATATCAGCCTGTATTGTCCAGTTAATTCCTACTAGGAATTAACCCAAGAATGTGACTTTCTTTTCTCAATTATGCATTTGGAAGTGAAATCAGCATGTATTTATTAAGACTACTCAGATCTGGATTAGGCACTATGGAGGACATAGAAGAAAAGTAAGATAAAGTTCCTTCTTTATTTTGTCTTACAAGGGTTTGGGGATGTTTAGCCTGAAGAAAAGATAGAAGGAATATGATATCCATCTATTTGATGGAATATCATGTGGAAAAAGGATGAGATTTTTTTCTTCTTGACCCTAATGATAGAAGTAAATGCTTGTCTCTCAAGAAAGCAAGTGTCATATGAGAGGCAACTAATTAGCAGAGGTAAGATACACCCTCAGCATTTTATATGGCAGCTTCGTGGTCCAATGCACTGACCTTAGAGTCAAGAGGAACTGCATCCAAATCTTTCTTACTATGTGGTATGTGGCCAGTTTCCTTCTCTGTACAATGAGTGAGTTGGACTAGATTGTGGCTGAGCTTCCACAGTTCTATCTCTATGATTCTGTAGATTATGCCACAAAGTATAATAAACTATGCAATATAGGTAAATATCATTCAGAGAAGGGGAAGAAACAACATGGGCAGAAAGAATATCAGAATAAATAAAAATTGACCTTCTTGCCATTACCTTGCCTTTCTTCTTCCTTGCTCTTCTCTTCTGATTTCTCCTCTGCTATTACATAATAAAACACATGGACTTCTCAAAGCTTGACTCTTTCCTAGTTACTAAGGGCACAGTGTCTTATACCTAATTAATAGAGCTTAATAAAATTGTTGGCTGAATTGAATTGAATGACCAAGAGTATGATCTTCTTTTCTCCTCTTCTGTTCTTTCTTCCTTGCTTCCATCTTAAATCTTATGTTGACCTTAGCAGAAGCAACAGAATTCATCTTTTTATTTCCTGAGCCATTTTCATCCACTTTAAGTGACCTACTCAGAACCTGAAGGTATTGTAAAAATGATTCTTTGCATTAAAGGCATTAAAATTGCTTTCTGCCAACTGTGGTGAAGTGCTTCAATTCTAAAGCTCTCTGGGTATCTTCTGTTGAGGGATGATGATCAGAAACTTTCTGCACAAAGTCTGTGCTCACTCTGTGCATAAAAGAAAAAAAAAACAAACTAATGATGAAACCCTGCAATGCAATTTGGGGGTCATTAACCTGTTACTAATGGGCAGAGAAATTGTTCTAAAATCTACTTTATCCAACTGGAAATTAGCCTATTAATCTGCTTAGTCATATAAATATCTTATAAAATCAAATATGGCTTAATTTTTCAGAGACTGGAGAAGGACACATTTTTATGCCATTTTTGTTAAATGGATTGTCTTGCCTTCTCTTTGGTTTCTTATTTTGGATATAAGAAATACTCTCTTTGGAAAAGTTTTAAGTCAGTTCCTTTAATTATTAGCCTTCACCTTCTCAGCTCTGCTGTTTTCCTTCTTTCAAATTTTTATATTTATGAAGATCAGCACCATTTTTCCAGTCACTTATGCTTACAACATGGGTATCATTCACAGCTCCCTATATTCTCTTTCCTCCCCCTCATACCTATATACATAAAATGTCAAATACTAGTATTTCTTCATAACATACCTTTATCCTGCTTCTTTCCTACAACAATACCATAACTCCGATGCAAGTCTTAATCACCTCATGTTTAGACTAATGCAATAGCCTTCTAGTTAATCTCCCTATTTCAATTTTCTCCACACTCCAATTACTTTTCTTCTCAGCTATCTAATTGATCTTACTTAAAGCACAGAACTGAACCATGTCACTGTCCTGTTCAATAAAGTCCAGTGTCTACCTATTACTTCCAAGATCAAATATCAAATCCTCTGGCGTGCAGAATCTTCAGATTCTCTCCTATCTTGGAAGTCTCATGCTTTATTCCATTCCAAATACTCTCCAATCTAGTGACACTAGTTTCTTAAGCAAAATACTCCATTTTTTGACTCCATGTCTTTAAAGCAGCTTGTTATTGTTGTTGTTCATTTGTTTCAGTCATGTCCAACTCTCCATGATCCCATGTGGAATTTTCTTGACAAAGATGTCATTTCCTTCATAAGCTCATTTTACAGAAAAGGGAATTGAGGCAAATAGTGTTAAGTAAATTGTCCAAGGTCACACAGCTAGTGTCTGAAATCATATTTGAATTCAAGAAGATGATTCTTTTTTACTTCAAGCCCAGCACTCTGTCTATTGTGCCACCTAGTTGCTGAAAAAGCAGAAAAAATATATCCCCCTTTGTATCAAACCCAAATCTTCCTCTTGGAAACTTCTACTCATTGCTTTTGATTCTGCAATCTGGGCCCATGAAGTTCTGTTTCCAAAGGATAGTACAACAAATACTTGAAGATGTTAGCCATATTTCCTGTCTCTTCTTGAGAATACAGTAATGCTTCCATGTCATTCATTTTCCTGAAAGCCCCAAAGATCTTGATTACCCTCCCCTCAAGAGTATCTAACTTATCAACATTCATCATAAATATAGTATACTGAGCTGACTACAGTACTTCAAATGTGGCTTGTGGCCTGACCAGAGCCTGAATAATATGCAGGCTAACAGCTCCTTATATTTCTTTCTTTCTCTTTGATCTCCTTTTTTGTTCAGTTATTTGTTTATTCCTTCCTTCCCCCTTCTTTTCTTCCCTCCCTTCCTTCTTTCCTCCCTCCCTTCCTTCCTCCCTCCCTCTCTCCTTCCTCTCCTTCCTTCCTCCTTTCCTCCCCTCCCCCTCTCTCTCCTTTCCTTCCTTCCTTCTTTCCTTTCTTCCTTCCCTCCTTCCTTCCTTCCTTCCTTCCTTCTCTCCTTCCCACCTTCTCTCCTATCTTCCTATCTTCACTCCTTCCTTCCTTCTTTCCCTTCATTTCTTCCTTCCTTCCTTACTGTTCCCTCCTTCCCTCCTTCCCTCCCTCCCTCCTTCCTTCCTTCCTTTCTTCCTTCCTTCCTTCCTTCCTTCTTTCCTTCCTTCCTTTCTTTCTTCCTTCCTTCCTTCCTTCCTTCCTTGCTTTCTTCCTTCCTTTTCCCTCCCTCCTTCCCTCTTTCCTTCCTTCCCTCCTTCGTTCCTTTCTTCCCTCTTTCCCTCCTTCCCTCCTTCCTTCCTTCCTTCCCTCTTTCCTTCCTTCTTTCCTTCCCTCCTTCCCTCCCTCCTCCTTCCCTTCTTCATTTCTTCCTTCCTTCCTTACTGTTCCCTCCTTCCCTCCCTCATTCCTTACCTCCTTCTTTCCTTCCTTCCTTCTTTCCTTCCTTCTTTCCATCCCTTCTTCCCTCCCTCCTTCTCACCTTCTTTCCCTCCCTCCTTCATTCCCTCCTTCCTTCCTTCCTTCCTTCCTTCCTTCCTTCCTTCCTTCCTTCCTTCCTTCCTTCCTTCCTTTCTTCCTTCCTTCCTTCCTTCCTTCCTTCCTTCCTTCCTTCCTTCCTT
>JAJPUD010028228.1:0-14862 GCA_023553655.1 Myrmecobius fasciatus
AAAGAAATAGAACAAGCTATTAACCAACTCCCTAAGAAAAAATCTCCAGGGCCAGATGGATTTACATGTGAATTCTACCAAACATTCAAAGAACAATTAATTCCAATACTACACAAACTATTTGAGAAAATAGGGACAGAAGGTATACTTGCCAAAATCCTTTTATGAGACTGATATGGTGTTGATAGCTAAACCAGGTAGGGTGAAAACAGAGAAAGAAAACTATAGGCCAATTTCCCCAATGAATATTGATGCAAACATTTTAAATAAGATATTAGCAATGAGATTACAGAAAGTCATCCCCAGGATAGTACACTATGACCAAGTAGGATTTATAGCAGGGATGCACGGCTGGTTCAATATTAGGAAAACTATCAGCATAATTAATTATATTAAAAACCAAACTAACAAAATATATATGATTATCTCAATAGATGCTGAAAAAGCATTTGATAAAATCCAACACCCTTTCCTATTAAAAACAGTAGAGAGTATAGGAATAAATGGACTTTTCCTTAAAATGATCCGTAGCATCTATTTAAAACCATCAGCAAGCATCATATGTAATGGAGACAAACTAAAACCATTCCCAATAAGATCAGGAGTGAAACAAGGGTGCCCACTGTCACCATTACTATATAATATTGTATTAGAAGTGTTAGCTTTGGCAATAAGAGAAGTAAACGAGATAAAAGGAATCAGAGTAGGTAATGAAACTAAATTATCACTCTTTGCAGATGTCATGATGTTATACTTAGAAAACCCTAGAGACTCAACTAAAAAACTACTAGAAACAATTCACAACTTTAGCAAAGTTGCAGGATTCAAAATTAATCCACATAAATCATCAGCATTTTTATATATTACCAACAAAGTTCAGCAGCAAGAGATACAAAAAGAAATTCCATTCCAAATAACAGATGATAGGATAAAATATTTGGAAATCTATCTGCCAAGGAAAAGGCAGAAACTATACGAACTAAACTACAAAACACTTTCCACACAAATAAAATCAGACCTAATCAATTGGAAAAATATTAAGTGCTCATGGGTAGGCAGAGCGAACATAATAAAAATGACCATACTACCCAAACTAATCTACTTATTTAGTGCCATACCAATCAAACTCCCAAGAATTTTAATTATTTTACAGATCTAGAAAAAATAGTAGCAAAGTTCATTTGTAAGAACAAAAGGTCAAGGATCTCAAGGGGATTAATGAAAAAAAAAAAAGGCAGATGAAGGTGGCCTTGCTGTACCAGGTCTAAAACTATATTATAAAGCAGCGGTCATCAAAACTGTTTGGTACTGGCTAAGAAATAGAGCAGTCGATCAGTGGCACAGGATACGATATCAGGACAATCTAGGCAATAACCTTAACAATCTAGTGTTCGATAAACCCAAAGACCCCAACTTTTGGGATAAATACTCACTATTCGGCAAAAACTGCTGGGAAAATTGGAAACTACTGTGGAAGAAATTAGGGCTTGACCCATATCTAACACCACATACCAAGATAAGATCTAAATGGGTTCATGATCTAGATATAAAGAGGGACTTTGTAAGGAAGCTACAGGAACGTAATATAGTTTACCTCTCAGACCTGTGGAGATGGAATAAATTTATGTCCAAGGAAGATCTGGAACTCCTAATTGAACACCACATAGATAATTTTGATTATATTAACTTAAAAAGTTTCTGTAGAAATAAAACAAATGCAGACAATATTAGGAGGGAAGCATCAAATTGGGAAATCATCTTTACATCTAATGGTTCTGATAAAGACCACATCTCTAAAATATATAGAGAATTGTCTCATATATATATACAGTCATATACATCCAGAGAGAGGCCTGTGGGAACTGAGAGTGAACCACAACACAGCACTTTAACGCTTTCTGTGAATATTTCCATGCATTTTGTTTTCCTTCTTAGGTTGTTTTTTCTTCTTCTCTTTCTAGATCTGATGTTTCTTGTGCAGTAATATAACTATATAGATATGTATACATGTATTGCATTTGTCATATAATTTATCCTATCTAGCATGTATTAGATTACCTGTCATCTAGGGGTGGGGGGGGGGGGAAGGAAAGGAAAACGCGGGGAAAAAAAAGTGTTTTTTTGCAAAGGTCAATGTTGAAAGGTCACTCATATGTTTTGTAAATAAAAAGCTTTATTAAAAAAAATAAAATGACATTTTCAAAATGTGGCCAACTCAAAAAAAATAAATAAACTGAATCAAATGAAAAAAAACCAATTTCTTATTTTCAATGATTTTCCTTTAGGATCCTCAAGATTTGAGATCTGTTCTTTCCATAAAAACTGTGTATTGTCAGATTAATTTTTTTATTTTTTGCTCATATTTTAAGAGTTAAAGTCTGCTCTCAAGGAAAAGGGGAAAGAGCTGCTTAAATCTCTCCTGAGTCCAGAGCTGAGAAGGCATAACCAGGTCCAGTTTTTCTGCAGTTCATGGGTTCACAATTTGTCTTTTGTATTTCCTTGGGCATCTCACAGCAAATCTGCTGAGCCATTAGTTTACAACCAGGACAATGTAGCCAAAAAGTCTCATAGTAGATTTTCTGGTGCAAGGGCACTGTAATGCCATGGCTCCCTGCCACAGCTCCTTGCTCTGGCCAGGCTCCCTGCATTGTGTTCTGGGCTTGGCAGCTTCTCCCCTTCCGAATTTAAACAGATCTTTTTCTGAAGTTCTTCCAAAGTATCTTTTGGAAACCTGTTGTACTCCAAAATAGTTTTATGTTCTGTCACTACAAAACCAGTTAAGAGGCTTAATCTGCTGTTGATATGAAGGAAGTTCAGAGAAACTCAGATAAAGATATGTCTACTCTCTTCAATTTTGGCTGTGCTCTTCCCCCCATTCTTATAATTTTCTATAAATCTCTACATTCTTCCCATTCAGAAATTCTTATAGCTTAGTAATATTTTGTTACATTTATAGATAAAAATTTATTTAGCTCTTCGCCATTCAATATTTATTCCTTTTTGAGTTTATTAATGCCAGACCTTCACCATTATTATGAATATTTCAATATTGAAAATGTTCTATTTCATATATTATATCCTTGTTATTAAATGGGTAGCTAGCATAATGGATAGAACTTGTTACTAGAATCAGAAAGATCTAATTTCAAATTCAGTCTCATGCATTTCTGTTTGACCCTGAGCAAATCACTTATTCTGTATTTCTCAGTGTAGTTTGGATAAACTGAGATAATACAGGCAAAACATTTTGTAAACCTTAAAATGCTATTGATATTATAGGTATTATTAATATTAAAATTAATACATATTTATTTGGCATATGCAAAGGGTAACGAATGGATTGCATAAATATTGCACTAATATTTCTAAACCATAAATTGTATCTCTAAGCAATAAAGGAAATGGAGAGAAGACTGAACAATGATCTGTACATTCATTATCAAAGGAACAATTGTGAATGATCATAGAAAATGAACACACAGAATAAAAAGGTATAGATGGTTTGTGACATACTGTGACAAAAGCACCTATGAGATAGATACCTATGATATCATGGCTCTATTTAAGCAAATATTATTATAGATGATTCTATAAGTTATTGAATAAGAGGATCTCAGAAGAATCAAAATTGCAACTGATTAGAATGACAATGGAAAATCCCTGGCAACTACAAGTAGATGGTAAGTAATTATTCAGAATGAGTGACTGATGATTGGCATAAAATCAAGAACACATATTACTAGACAAAATGTGTGTACTGGCATTCAAGGAAAAATATGGAGATATTGAGGAGTTGCACCTGTGGACACAAATTATTTATTACAAGAACAAGAGGAAAATTTCAAAAATGTGAAAATCAGAATTTATGGTGAAATAGAAAAAGTTTACAAGTATGATTTTGTCCTTATGAGGTGTACCCATTTTGATGATACCAACATTTACCCAAAATATAATTCTTATTTTTTTATAATTTTGAGGTCCTTCACATATATCAATCAAATCAGAATCCTTAAAAATCTAATAACAGTATGAGATTATAGGCATCATCTCATTTTATGGATTGAGAAAATGACAGTGAATAGATGGCTTATTTGACACCACCCAACTAAAAATGATTTTATTCTCAATTTATATACATCTTTCTAAAATTATTTTGCTGGATTATGTTGTCTTCTCAACTGATGCACAACTCCAGGTCTAAGTTGAAGAAGACTTAAGAAGTTACAATTCATACATTTCAATGAAAGTTTACCTAGATTGTGTATAATAGTAATAGCAACTGTTATTCAAGGAATATTTTACCATTTGCAAAGCATTTTTGCATGAAATCTCATTTGGGCTGCACAGAAACAGTGATTAAAAGCACTATCCTACTTTTTCATTTTAAGATGAGGAAATTAGAGCTTAGGGATGTTAAAATTTCTTCAAGATCATATAACCATGCTTCAAAAAAGTTACAAAAGCTTTAGGTTGTGCTTTGGTATAATGCTTAAGAAAATTGATTACAAACACTACCTATCGTCACCTCTCTCCCAATTCATAAGTTAATGAAACATACACAGGACTTAAATAAATATTCAGTTATGCATACATTACATGTTTTATATAAGCTGAATTTATCTATTAGGAAATTGTCTCTATTCTGTAGCACAGGAAATTATTATTTCAGTTGTGCCTTAAGACTATATTCTTGTAAAATTGGCACCCAGTTAAACTGGGAGCTTTATATATTTCATTAAGAAAATGAAAAGACAATGCTTCAATCATATCATCTTTCCTGCCTAGAAATGAACATTGCTTCTTATAAAAGATTATTTAATTTTTAAATTAGAAAATGAATGCTTGCAGCATACCTGTTGCAGTCGATTTACTATTTAGCTAAGATAATTAAAATACCTCAACCCCTTAAATCAAAAATGTGTTTCTCCTATGATGGGTTCTTGAGGGGAAAACAATATGGGTTCAAAAGTGTTAATTTAATTCTCAAAAAAAACCCTAATCAAATATGATGATAAATAAGTTTGATCATTAAAAAATAAAAGGAAACAATCTTTATTTTCATTTATATTGAGTTAGTTGATCTTATCCCTTCTTTCATCATATACATAGAATAGATTAAGTAATCCATTACTACATACACCACTATTATTTGATAGCATGATCATTGAATTGAGTAATTATTTGCTCATTATTTAATCAAATTCATTAGTCCACCAAATCTTCAATTAATAAAAGTACAAGATTACTTTCCATGCATTAAATACTGCCATGTTAATATTGTTATCACTATTGACTATGTAGGCTATTAAATAAAGAAACCAGAATGGAGAACACTCCCACATTACAAATTGTTATAAATAAATATCTAATCAAATGTTTTGCTTGGTTCTCTCTACTGAATCTTTCTTATTTTAATACTACTATAGTTATTAATGTACATTCTGCCCACAATGCCAGATGATAAATCTTATATGATAAATTTGTTTTATCCAAGAAGTACAACTGTCTTTCTAATCCTAATGATTAGGGCAGTCTTTACTCCTACCTATCAGGGTAGTTATGAAGATAAAATATAATATTTTAAAGCCCTTGGGTGGAAAAATGTTTAAATTACTCTATAATGACTAAGTATTATTGAACTCAATGTTAACATTATTTAAAAAAAATCTTTCTTTTTACATCACAATCATGACAAGCTTACAAATTTTAATGTTTTCTTTCATGTTGTAGTTCTTGCCCATATCATTCTAATGATTTTAAATATTCATTTTGTTTCATTTCATCTAAGTCTTCCTATGGTACTCTGTATTCCTTATCATTTCTCATTATGCAGTACTATTATGTTATGTTCATATATCATTATTTTAAGTTATCTCATAATAGATGAGCATAAACTTTGTTTACAGGTTTTGGGACCATATAATTTCTATTATGAATATTTTTATTTACATATGACCTCATTATTTGTTAAATTTGGGCAAAAGTGAAATTACTAGGTCAGTGGCTATGAATTTTTTACTGACTTTTTTTTACTTTCAAATTGTTTTTCACAATGATGGACCAAATGATTAGTTCCCTATCAGTGATTCTTTCATCCATCCTCTTCTCTAACATTAACTGTTTATTTTTTTTTATCATCTTTGCTAACCTGTGTGTGTGAATTGTTTCTTTCTAATTAAGGATACTATATTGAGAATTCTTTCATATAATTATTGATAGATTTTAGATTTTTTAAAAACCTGCTCTTTGCTTACCTGATTGCTTATTTAAATAAAAAGATATAAGCATAAATAAGAATTGAGAAAAGCAATGGCTTTATTAAACTAGTCTTATATAAAATAAATGCATAAAATCATTAATATATTCAGTAACAAAAATGAGAGGAAATAATAGAAAGGGAAAATCATTTTAAATATGTCTCTGTCAATATAACAAGAAATAAGCAAGACATAAATACAATGATAATATAGATTTTAACAAATAAAGAATGTAATTTTATAAGAGAAAGAAATGAATAATTTGAAATACACATTGCTTGATGATAGACCATATCAATTAAATTGAAATTATCTAAATTAATTAATATATTTATTTTCATATAAAGCCAGATTTTTTTAAAGACTAACTACACCCAGAGGAAAAAAAATAGGATTTCTTGAGATATAATTGGAAAAATAGTAATGAATGGAGAATCACTGTCATGGAACTCAATGTATAAAGCAGAGATTAGAAAAATGATTTTGTACTTTTCTAAACATAACATTAGCTCAGTCAAATAAGCTACATAAGTAAGAAATAAAAGTGATTGAATTAAAATAATATATGTTAAACCTGAAAATATAAATTACAATTGCAATGGAAGGGGGATATCTATTGAAAGGAAGTTGAGGGGGAAGATGCATATATAATTGGGTAAAAATGTTTAGATCATCATCTTTTACAATATGTCATGAATTTCAAATAGAAGTCTATATGAAGAAAAATGGGCACTTGTATCATTCACAATTCTAGTTATGGTATTAAGAATATAAATGCTTAATAAATGAGTTTAAATGTTATAATATATAAACTATAACATGCTGATTATGTGATACTGAAAAGCTTTTTCCCAAGAAGAAAGTAACTGAACCTAAAGAAGGGTAACAGAAACTAGAGAAAAAAGTAATTAAAATAAATAGCTAAAATGAAATTCTTATATGTGAGGTACAGAGGAAAGTTACACAAATATTTAGGACAAAAACCATTTCACAATGGATATGGTCAAATTATATGAGTAAAAAATTTTCAGATGAAGAATTGCAAATTATGAACAATTAAAAGATTGATTGAAGACTCTAAATTAAGATATATAAAAAATAAAATCTCTCAGAGGTTTAGCCTCTTAACAAAAAAAATTGGAAGAATTGATCAAAAATAGACACATGATAAAAATATTTAGAGTTTCAAACTAGTACAATAAGTCTGGAATTTAATGTATAATTATGATAAAAATGTGCACAAACTACTTTTGAGTTTTCCAAGGCTAGAAATATATGTCAAAAAGTTTAAAACAGAAAGCAATATCCCCCAAAGTAATATACATATATAGATACATGCATGCACATATATATATGTGTGTGTGTGTGTTTGTATACACATACACACAAACACACACAAATTAGCCCTTTATTAAGAAAAACAGGAAACAAAATTAATGCCATGCAATTGGAAAATGCCAAGTTGTGCTACCTGAATATAATAAACATGATTGTTGTAATGTATGAATAATGATGAGAATGAGAATTTTAAAAAAACAAGGAAGAACTTGTATGATTTAATGGAGAATGAACATATATATATATATATATGTAATATATGTATATACACACATATATGTATGTATATACACAAATATATGTGTATATAAACATTACAGTAATAAAAATGGTAAGAGGCATAAAATTAAATAGAATTGTATGATATTGTAATCACAAAGCATTAGCTCTATAGAAAAGTTGATAAAACAACATCAAAAATTTTTCACTGCTGAAGGGATGAGTTACTATAGATATATGATATACTTAACAGTTTCTTTTAATCTTTGTTATAAGTAATTGCTCACTCTAAATGGGGTGGATGAAGCATATATTCTGAAATGAATATGTGAATTCACAAGCATGTATCACTTGTTTATTATAGATATTTGGCATTGTGCTAAAATCTGGGAATATAAAGAAAGGGGAAAAAAGGCAAAAGAAAAAGTCCCTGTCCTCAAGAAGTATACTTTATGGGTAGGAAGACAGCTTATAAATGTGCATGTATATGTGTGTTTATAGGTGTGTATATACTTATGTATATGTAAGCACACATGCATACACACACACATATATATGTTCATATAAAGATATAAATATATGCATGTTCATATATAGATATAAAGATTCCCCATAGGGACAGCTAGATGACCCAGTGGATTGAGCACAAGTCTTAAAATCAGGAGATCCTGAATACAAATCTGACCTCAGACAATTTATTTCCTAGCAAGTCACTTAACTCCAATTCCTTGCAAACAAAACAAAAAAACTTTCTACATAAAAACAATAAAAACGGAACTTATAGGATAACTAGGTAGTTAATACAGAAAAAAAAGAGGAGAAACACAAGTCAGAGTTTCAAAGGACACTCATTATACTGGAACTGACAGGCAACCAGCAACAGAAACCTGTAAGATGGGTGGTTATACAGTTAGTAAGAGAACCAGGAGAAAATAATGTTATAAAACTCTAGGAGGAAGAGAGCAATATAGACAGGAAGGAAGTTAACTGTATCGAAACTTTTTAAAAAGTCAAGCAGAAGAACGTTTTAAAATAGATGATGTCAGTGATTAAGATAATGTTGGTTACTTTGAAAAGCATAAATTTAATTGAATAATTTCATAAGATTGATTTGAGTAGGTATAGAGGCAAAAACAAGGAGAGGAAGTAGAGAGAGTAAGTACAAAGGAGAGTAGCTATATGGCAACAGGTAGCAAGCATAATTCAATCAAACATATTTGCCATTTATTTTTTTGTGCATTTAATTAATCAATTCATCTATCATTTCTTTATATATATAAATGCAAATATATACATTTCTTCATTTATAATAAAAATAGTGAGCATATATATAGCATTTACTATGTGCTAGGCACATAGTAAGAATTTTAAAAGTATTATTTCATTTGATCCTCACAACATGCTCTAAATAAATGATAGATACTATTTTTGAACCCTTTTTAAAGGTGGAGAAAATTATATAAACAGAGGTTAAGTGACTTGCCAGGGTCACAGAGCTAGTAAATTACTGAGACTGAAGTATTTCTGACACCAGAACCAGAACACTACCCCCTAGGCCATCTGTCTGTCTATCTATCTATCTATCTATCTATCTATCTATCTATCCATCTATCTATCTATTTTTCTATCTATCCATCCATCCATCCATCTGTATCTAGATATTATTTTGATATCAATTTATTTTATGTTTATTCATATATTTTTTATTTATTCCCTCATTTTCCCATTTTTATTCATCCAAACAGCATTTCTTTATTTATTCTATATATACTTACTTTTATTTATTTCTATATTTGTTTCTTTATTAAAGGTTTTTTTGGGGTGGCAGGAGGGGAGGAATAGAGGCTATCTTCAAGTAAGTAGGTAAGAAAACTGGAGACAGAGATTAAAAATAAGAGAAAAAAATGGAAATGATAGTGGAGGAAAATGTGTTGGAAAATTTGAGTTGAGAAAGATTATATTATTACCTGACAATGGAGTGAAGGAAGAAATAGTAAATGTAAATATAAGTCTAAGTAATATGAAATGAAGAGAAAGAAGGGAAATTGAGGAGCTCTTTGTGAATGGTCTCTCCATGAGGCAAATTTCTCATTCAAAAGGGTTGGGGAAAGGGGTTTCATGGGTGATTATGTGATGCTTTCCCATCCTTCTTTGGTTTCTCTCTCCCTGCTTCCTCTATCTTCCTCCCTATCCTTTTCCTTCTCTCTCTACTTTCCTACCTCTCTTTATGTCTTCCTTCCTTCTTTTATTTGTCATTTTGTTTTAATAAAAGAAACTGTAGATGTAATTATGAAAATAATTTAGTGAAGGAAAATCACAATAAAATATTCAATCATTTAACAACTAACCAACATTTAAGGGGGCTGATATAAAGCTATAGGTATACAATTTTTTATATATTCTACCCCAGTACTACCCCTGAATGAGGAGAGTGGATTTGTGGTCTTTCCCTCCTATTTACTGCTTCCTCATCTGACAAGAAAAAAAGACATCCTTGGATAACTGTTGGGGGACAAAAATTCAAAGATGTATATGCTAATATTCTTCCTTTCTTCAAGATATACTCTGTCACTTCTTGTGATAAGGATCACATAAGCAAGGACTTATTTTTTGGCTTCTCTGTGTTCTTTCTGTCCATCAATGTGGAATTCGCATAATCTCAAATGACAAAAATACATAGCAGCAGATCATTGCATAAATCCCAAGAAACTGGTCTTTCAATCAGGATTCTATAGGCTAAATTTATTTGTGATCCAATGTTACATATGATCTCTTTGAAAACAGAGTAAAATCCTATAATGAGAGATTTAGATACTCAATAGACAATAGAATTGCCTATGTTATTCTTTTGGTAGTCCTTTCAGAAATCTCTTGCCAGATGCAGAATGGTTATGATGCAGTTTGTGTGTTTGTGTACTTGTAGGTAAATGTCTGAGTGTGTGTGTGTGTGTGTGTGTATGTGTCTGTGTCCCTGCATATATGTATATGTTTGTGTCAATAATATATCAAAACTACCAATTAGCTGATACTAAACAAAGCAGCAGGTTGCTCATTGTTAGATATCTTGTTAACTTTATAAGAGTGTTGTCTCTAATAAAATCAGAAGGAAAACACAGAAGAGAGTTGCTCATTAAGATGGCATCATGCTCTCACACTTGAAAGGCCTGTATGAGGTGAATTTCCTCATATCTATTAAGATGCTTGAAGGGATCATTAAGAAAAGAATTTCTCCTAAAGAGGAGGATCAATTAGAGATGGCCAAGCACAAGACTTACTCCCATTAGAGCATGATTGCTTTCTTCCTCTACATGTACTTACTCTGAGGATTAATTTCAGTATTTGATAGTCATATCCAAAGAAGAATGGGATCAAAATGTGGAGCTCAATATTCTGTGAAAGAATATAATTATTTTTATGGTTTATTTTCATTTCAAGAATGTACCTGCCACATACCATGACAAGGGCAAGTAATAAACTGTCTTCCTAAACAATATGAAATTCAATGTTTTTAGAACATGAAAAAATAGTGCAAATTATCAGAAATTCCAATTCAAGGAGAATCTTTATTTTGATTTCCCCCACTCTTGTTGGACATATGTGATCATATTTATGTATGTGCCTTCTTTTCTTTTCTTTTTTTTAAACAGATACTAAAAAGAAAACTAAAGAGACAAACGAAAACTCAAACCACATATTTTCAGTATAACATTTGAGTTATTGATGTTATTTTATGTTTTGCCTCAGTTTAGTTTCAGAAAAAAAGAAATAAAAAGTAAAGTAATATGAATAGATATAATTATGTGTTTTTCCCCTTGTTGTTGGATGAAGAAATATAGAAAATTTAAATGACTTAATTATGATTATCTTGTTAGGGTCCTATAATTTAGATTATTTGAAATAAACTGTAATTTTGAAATGGTTTCATTTTGTGACATCAATGGTCATATGTTGGCTTCTGCACAAACAATAATGACTCAGAATTTATCTCCTTAACTAATGAATGTGTTGAGCTAAATTTTCTCTATTTAATTAATACCATTTGTAAGGTAAGTACTGGATATTGTGACAGACACATTGCACATTATTATCTTTCATTGCATTTTTTTTGCTTTTGCCTGAGGCAATTGGGGTTAAGTGACTTGCCCAGGGTCACACAGCTAGGAAGTGTCTGAGATCAGATTTGAATTCAGGTCTTCCTGACTTCAGGGCTGGTGCTCTATCCACTGCACCATGTAGCTGCCCCTCATTGCATTTTTAATTTAGGGTGCTCAAAGAATAATCTAAGGATACCTGAAAAAGTATTAACTCTTGAGGAATTAACTTCAACAACAGTTAAATGTATTGTAATATCTGTTTTTTTTTGGGGGGGGAATAAGCATTTCAAAGGACATTTAAAGCAATAATGAAAAATAGCTTGTTGCATTGTGGTACAAAGGAAAATAAGCTTTACAATGAAAAAAAAATATAAGAACTGACAAACTCCTCTGAATTCTATAAATACTTAATGAATAAAGTAAAAAAAATGTATACTGAAAAAAGAAAAGGTTTTACCAAATTTATTTTATGAAAAAAATATATAATTGCTCCCTAAAGCAGAGAGAGTTATGTTAAAGAGGACAAGAGAGCAAGAGACAGACAGAGACAAAGAGACAGAGAGAGAAAGAGAGACAGAGGCAGAATCAGAGAAAAAGAGAAAGTGGTATGCATATACTCATGTAAACGTATCCATGTACAAAAATACATTGTATATACATTTGTATGCATATGATTCACATTTATATATGCTCTTCCTCACTTGTCTAGCCAAGCTTTTGTACAATTTTTAAGTTTTACTTCACAATGCAAACAAGTTATATATTCACTTGAACATCAAACTTTCTACCTCTTGAAAGAATTACCTGTTTGCCCTTGAAGAGATCTGGCATATAACTGCATTTCCTTTTTATCCTTAGACTCTAGAGAGGTCCTAGTTTCTACTACCCATTTCCTTTTATTTAATATTTTCTGCTTTTCACACAATAAAAGCATTTACATGAGACACATGCTGGGAATGTGCTTTTAAGTGAAAAGATGGTTCAGCATTCTTGCCTGACTAATTAATAGATTTTTCAAGGATTCTAGGTAAGAGCTCAAACCAACACAAGTTTGAAATTTTTAAGAGCTATCACTAACTCTTTATTCCATGCCCCCAAAGGTGCATATTAGTCATTCAAAACATTATTTTTCTTCTGCTTTGCACTCCTCAAAAGTACATCACTTCTCATTTGTTGTGACTTTAGATTGCGTGTACAACACTATGACCTCCAAACCTTTTTTCTCTTAATCTTTTTTTCTCTCTAAATTCTCCTTGGCTCAAGTGAAATATAGTTGCCTTAGTTGTATACTAATTGGAATTATTCCACAGAACTCAGCTTGAGAGAAAAGAGCCTTTCAGTTTTCTATTCCCTGTTATAATTCTATAGCATTGAATTGCCTTTCTCATTTCCAGGTCTTAATAGAATGTGAGACACAGCAAAGACAACAGAAAAAAATAAGGAATTTGCCTGATCTCTCACCCAAATCACTCAATTATTTTAAATAATGATTCTCCAGAAATCAGGTTGTGTCAAGAACACCCAAAAAGATAGAGTAGAATATTTTCCAGTTGAACTCAACTTAGAAGGTCAGTTGAAAAGGTCTCTGACACCAGAGTGAAAGTCCATCATAAGTCCATTTTCAGGTCACACTAATGTAGCCTCAGAACCAGCCCCAACCCCACACAGCAAAGCAGGACACATGTAAGGACTTCTGAATCAATGAAAGTACTAGTGGTTTCAATACCTCTTAGCCTAGAGACTCCAAAAATGACTTAGAAAATCATCAGAAACATTTGTGGAACTGGCATAGGAGTACAGTGTGCAATCACAGAGCAGGCAGCATGAGTGTAGTCATAGCATAACCAAAGCAGGAATGTACCTGCAGAACTCTAAATCAGCAACAGCACTCTCAGTTTCTACCAGCCAGAGGAACAAATATTGACTTGGAAGGTCAGCAAGAAAGGTGAATAGGGATTAAGGGGCCTGGGAAATTAGTATACTACGAATGTGCATGAGCAATGGTGGTCCTGGCAGCTTTGGGCACCTCAACTAACAAAGGTCTCTTTGTTGAGCTTGGGGAAGAATTCTGTCTTTTTAGCACAATACCTCCTTCAGGGTTCAGAAGATGCTCTTCATTACAAGTCTATTGGAATCAACCCGAATCACTTTATTGATGAAAAGAAACATGTCTATAAGAATTGATCATCACATAATCTTGTTGTTGGTATAAAGAATGTTCTCTTGATTCTACTCACTTCCCTTAGCATCAGTTAATTTCAATCTCTCCAGGACTCTCTGAAATAATCCTGCTCATATTTTTTATAGAACAATAATATTTTATAACACTCACATGTGATACCTTATTGAGCCATTCCAACGGATGGGTTTCCAGTTCCTTGCCACTACAAAAAGGGCTGCTACAAAGATGCTTGTTCATGGGGGCCCTTTATTATTTTTTATGACTTCTTTAGGATAGAGATCCAGTAAAGACTTCACTGAATCAAAAGGTATGCACACTTTGATGATCCTTTGGGCACAGTTCCAAATTGCTCCCCAGAGTAGATGGATTAGTTCACAGCTCTTACAGTTCTGTATTATTGTTCCAGTTTTCCCACATTTCCTTCAACACTTATCATTATGTTTTCCTGTTGTCATCTTCAGTAAATCTAAGAAATTTATAGTAGTACTTCTGTATTAATTTGCATTCACTGATCTTTAGCTGATTCAGAACATTTTTCATATGAATAGAAATGTTTTTATAACTTTATCTGAAAATTATCTGTACATATTCTTTGACCATTTATCAATTGAAGAATGGCTTATATTCTTATAAATTTGGATAAATTCTCCATTAGAAATGATGCCTTTATTGAAACCCTCGAATGTTAAACTTATCCCCAGATTTCTGCTTCCTTTCTGACCTTAGATGCATTGATTTTGTTACACACAAACTTTTTAATTTAATATAATTA
>JAJPUD010028229.1:0-14861 GCA_023553655.1 Myrmecobius fasciatus
ACATATTTATCCATACATACACACACATTCACCCACATATACATACCACATATACAAATATAGATAGAGAGAAAGATAGAGTTACCTGTGAAGTTGTTAGATACACATGTACATCATCTCCTGATGAGATTTATCACACTCTTAAATGGGTAAATATACTGCTGTTTACTTGGCTATCTATATCTTCCCTGCCTTATTTGGACAATTGCAAGAATTAACTCTGAAAATTCTCACAACAAGGCAAAGCCTTGGTCATTGGTATTCTTTACATATGTCACTCCACCTATATGCTCCAGTCACACACGTTCTCCATAAGCTCCTCCACATGCTTGGTTCTGATTCTACATGGTATACCCCTCCATAGATGTACTGTGGCTTTACATATTTCCTCACATATATGTTCCCCTCCAGGTCAGTGCCCCCACACATGAGCTCTATAAATGTGTGCTTTTGAGCCTACATATTGACCACAAATCTTCCCTACATATATATCCCCCTAGCCATACATTTTATGAGAAATAAATCTTTAACTTGTGAAATGAAGAAGCCTTTAGGGAAATTCATAAACCTAGAAAGCCCTGTCAGCAAGACCAACAGTAATGGCTCAAATGCACTTTTCAAGAGTGAAAAGTTTAAATATCAACCACTCCAGGAAACATCTCAGCCTCACTAATATGAATCAGCATCATTTCCCCAGGTGAAGGTTCCTTGCCCCCTTTCCTCCAGTGCCTGGTCCTAGTCCTGCCTAACCCCCATCTAAGATCCTCCCCCCAAACTCACCCTATTTTCTCTACATTTGGCATCTAATTTCATGGAGTACCCTAGCAACCTGCACTGTGGATCTGCCCTCAATAAAACTTACTTGCTTCACTTTCTATCTACTCTCTTCATGATACTTGCTTTTTGGCTTTATCTGGGATACTGCACCTCTCAGCCATTCTCATTCTCTTAGAAGAGCCACAGCTGATTTCCAAATCTTCTGACTAGACAACAAGAGAAAATGATGAATTAGGAGCCAAAGTCTCAAAGGAGGAGACATAATACATCCAACAAGTGATCACATCCATTCTCTTCTTGAAGATGTCCCATCAGGGAGAATACAATATGCTTAAAGACATCTCATTCCATTATTGTTCTGTAAGAAATGACCAGCAAGATGATTTCAGAGAGGCCTGGAGAGACTTACATGAACTGATGCTGAGTGAAATGAGCCGAACCAGGAGATCATTATACACAGCAACAACAGTACTATATGACGATCAATTCTGATGGACATGGCTCTCTTCAACAATGAAATGTTTCAAACCACCTCCAATTGTTCACTGAAGAAAGCCATATACACCCAGAGAGAGGGATGCGAAATGTGGACCACAACATAACATTCTCATACTCCTTGATTGATGTTTGCTTACATTGTGTTTCCTTTATCTGATATATCGTTTGTGTAGATAAGATTTTTCTTGCACACCAATGATAAGTTTGGAAATATGTATACATATATTCGATTTGCCAATATTTTAACATAATTAACATGTAGTGGATATCCTGCCATCTAGGGGAGGGGTGGGGAGTTGGGGGGAAAAATTTGTAACGGAAAGCTATGTAAGGGTTATTGTTGAAGAATTACCCACACATATGTTATGCAAATAAAATAAAAATTAAAAAAAAAAGACATCTCATTCCACTTCTGGAGAAATCTCATTGTTAACATAAATTACATAAATTTATCCTTACATAAATTAATCAGGCAATAAGTATTTAGTAAATTCTTCCATTTGCAACTCTTCTTGGCCTTGACTCCAAGGAACAATATGCTGCCCCCTCAAAATTGATCACTAGAAATCTCATCACCCACCTTTACCTCTCCCCTAAGATAAGAAAAAGCATCAGAGTCTTGCCAACATGCCCCTTCTTTATCAAGGGCTCACAACCTTTCATTTTCCATCATCGTCCTGCTTGGTTTCCACTCCAATCAGATACCCATATTAGGTACTCTCTGGTAGTTACACCTCTTTTTTCAATTTTCTTTTGTGTATCATTTTCCCTCATTGGATTGTAAACTTCTTGAGGGCAGGTGCTGTTTTTATTTTTTTATTTGTTTCCCCAGTATTTAGTAATCTTTTCAAAGTCAATTCAATAAACATTTTTATATACCTGCTAAGAGCCAGGCACTATTAACTGTTGAGGATAAAAAGACAGAAATCAAATAATTCCTGCCCTTCAGGGAACTAACATGCTTTTAAAAAATAAAATTGTATTTTTTTACTTATATCACCATATGTTCCAATGTAGCCCTAATCCTCTCATCTATTCCCAGAGAGTCATTTTTAATAATTAAGACTCAAAAACAGTTTCAAGACCCATTAAGGAAAATAACTAATCCAGTCGTCATAGTAGGAATGCTGATAAATAATCTCCTACCATAACATCGTAGGAAGGAGCTGTGGAAAAAGGAGAGGGTCCTAAACTGAAATTCCCAGATTGTATCATGGAAACCAGTGACTTAGAAATAAGAAGTCACCCCAAAGAATATCTAGGCTCTTCATCTGCAGAAGTAGCCTCTGACACAAGAATGAAAGGAAGGATAACTGGAGGGAATAATTTTAGGGGGGGCAGTGAGTCAGAACAGACTCCTCAGATCCATGTTTATTTGTCTCCATTCAGAAGAAATAAGTAAAATATTTGAAGGATACTTATAATCCTGTGATGCAGAACTGAGCTGGAAGCCTTCAGCACTTGCAATAGTAATTCTCTATTGTGTTTCTCTAGTATTTTTCTCTTAGGAGCTAAGTGATTTGCAGACAATGTCTCACAGAATCATTTATTTTCACACCAAGATAAGGAGAGAGAGTGGGGTATTCAGCAGGATAAAGGAGCTTCTCAAGGTCACAAAGGTGATTAATGGCTATAGTTGAAACAGAGTTTGAGTTCCTGTCTCAGATGGGTGAAAGGTATAATTTTTTTTAAAAGTCACCTGCTAATTTAATTGCATTAGGGACCATGAAACAAAAATTCACTATGTAATGCTAGTATCACTTCATAAAATCTAAATAAGCAAATGAGTTAATTTGCCGCCCCTTCTTGTTTATCCAATTTACTCTTTGGGTTTCATTTTCTTCATTGTAAAATGGGAAGAATAACACTTGAGCTCTCTCACTCCAGATTGTTATGAAAATTAAATGAGATAAAGTATGCAGAAAAAGTAGTCAGACAGCTAACAAATATTTATTAAGTGCTTATTATATGACAGGCACTGTTGTAAGCACTAGAGATAAAAAATGATGTCCACCTTTTATTTAGAAGAGGACCAATGACATCGCAAAGTGATGTATTGACCTTCATCAGTCTCACCTTTTCTTCCACAGTCATTGAAGTCTAGTGGCAAGACAAAGGTCAGGATAACTGGTGATAATGGCACCGGATACAGTGGATGACCTTGGTATCTGTGATGTCTCACCAAGCTCTGGACACTCTACCACCTGCTTCAGTCACCTCATGGTAGTTGGAACAACGTGTTCTCATATACCTATTCAGCCATGGCAAGTCTTCACATGCTTGCAGTAGACATCTCCTTAACTCAGACAGGTTTGAGGCATATTGATTACCTTCAACCTGGTTCATCCCATCCACTGAGATCATATTATCAGGGTTTGACCATTGGACATTTTCTTGGGGCCATAGGCGAAAGGATGTATGGGGTATTCAGAAAGGACTAGCACCTCTGGTGTGAGGGATTGCCAAGCTTTTGGGGCTATTCATCCACTTTTGGTGTCTACCTGTCATTCAGGGATAAAAAATACAAGGAAAAAAAAAGATAGTCTGCCTTCAAGGAATTTACCTTCTAATGGGGGAGGAAAACACACATAAAGGAGCTGAGAAGAGAATAAAGATCATCAAGTTTGGAAAGTCAGAAGCATAGACAGAAGGAAAATGAAGGCACCCCCCAAAATGGAGGCCCTGGGAAGAACTCACTAAGAAATGGTCCCCTGAGATGTGAAGGGGCCCCCTGAACTTGCTTCCTTGAGTTGCCCTATTCTCCGGGGATAATGCCCTCCCTGAACTGGAATAACAGTGATCTTTGCAAATAACTCTATTAATTCTCAATGCCTTTGAAGCAGAATTAGCTATAAGCCTGGTTCTGGCCAGTTTAACCCAGAAGGATAAACCATTCTGCATCTGGGACTTTTCAGATAAGCAAGACTGCACTACCTTTATGGTCTAGCAGTTCCCAGGAGGGGCCCCAACTATGTTTTACTTTTCTCATGACTCGACTCTAAGGAATTTCCCCTTTTCCCCCTCCTTTCTCTCTTGAAACCTCTCATTTTCATTATAACATATAAAAATCCATGGCTCTGTCTGTATTTCAGACTTCTTTGTACTTGGTATAAGGAGTTACCATGTGCATGTGCCTTTCTTTTGAAATGTTAAACTACTACTCATATCTTGTGGAGTCGTGACTTTTGGTTAACATCACCAGTGGGAGAAGGGGACCAGCATGGCAAGGGGATGTTTCAGGGTGAGAAAATGAACGAGGCAGCTGGTCTAGGACTCCAGGAACTAAGAGAAGTTCTAGGGGAAAATGGGGAGGGGGGAAATAGTCTGAAACTGTACAGTTGCTAAAAGAAAAATTTTTCATTCAGACTCCCCCCCCACTATCACCAGTAATGGAACAAAACTCAGAAAAAGGAGGATTAAACAGATTTTTTAAATACATCAATAGAGCACTTTATTGAGGCTGATCACCAGAGATCAGCAAGAGATTCAAGATGGAGTCATCTTTTACTGAGATAATGACATAAAGACAATTCAGATTAGTCCACCTCAGCAAGAGGGGATAGGCCATTTTATCTCAGCTCCTCCCCAATTATATGTATAGCTAATAGCCTACTAAGTGGTAAAGTGGATAGAATACCAGACCTGGAATCAGGAAGACTCATCTCCCAGAGTTCAAATCTGACCTCAGACACTTACTAACTGTGTAGAAGTCACTTAATCTTACTTTCCAGTGTTTCTCATCTGACCTGAAGAAGGCAATGTCAAAACACTCCAGAATCTTTGCCAAGAAAACTCCAAAGAAAGCCATGAAGAGTCAGACATGAGTGAAGCAACAAACAACAATAACAACAGATCGAAGGATCTGATCTCTGATAAACAGCAGGTAATGCCAAAGCTGCAAAATCAGGGATGTTTCCCCCAACACTGATTGACAAGCAGAACTGGAAACCATGGGGCCAACAGGTCAGCATAACTTTCTATTTTGTACTACATAAATAAATGTCTTCTAATAAGATATCCTTTTGATTTCATTATTCAACTCCACCTGTTCAGAGATGGGGAGATAGCTAAAGGAATAGACTCATGAATGGGATAAACTTTAAACATCTGATCTAGTCCAATCCTCTCATTTTGCAGATGAGTATATCGAGTCTCAGAAGGGGAAACGAGACTTACTGAAAGCCACCCAGTTAGTAAATGGCAAGGTTCAGACTCAAAGTTCCACCTTCTGATTCTAAATCCAATATTTTCCACTATGCCAGGATGCATTTCTTTATACCTTCAGGTTCTTTCTCTATGCATTTATCACATTCTCGTATATCCTTGCAACAATAAATTTAGAAGTTGCACTGTGTAAAATATTTTAAGTGACATGCCTGTTTTCATGTCTCCAGGTGACCTTGCTGACTCTTTTATCATTATGTAACCCAACTTCAAGAGGACTCAATAGTTCTGTCACATAAGTGGTACTTACATTAATAGCTAAAAGTTTACAGTTGCTTCCATCATCTTCCCAAAGCCGAAGTGCTCACTAAATCTGACATCTAGAACTCCCCAAAATGACTACTACAATGAAGTTGATGGAGGCAAATGGTAGCCTTCATACAGAGAGCAGCATGAAACAAGAAATTGTATTTCTAATACCTAGAGATTTAGTTGATGTGAAATACAATATTTAGTAATGGGGCACCAGATAGCATGGGACTGAATCGAACAAACAAAATAAATCGTTCACATTTAGAGGAACTAGAAGCTTCTGAGATTCTCATCTTAATTCTATTGATGGGAAGAGAACAGACATTTATCAAGTGCCTCCTATATGCTAGGTAGGGCAGCTCGGCGGTGAAAGGGACAAAGTAACCTTATTTGTTTCAGTTCCCTCATCTGTAAAATAAACTGGACAATTAAATAGCAAAACACTCTAGTATCTTTGGCAAGAAAATCCCAAATGAGGTCACAAAGAGTCAAATACTAAAAACAGAGTAACAATAATACATGCTAGGTACTGCACTAAACATTTTACAAATATTAAAATTCTCACAACAACTCTAGGAATCAGGTGCTTTATTAACCCCAATTAAAGTTGAGGAAAATGAAGCAAAGATTAAATGATTTAAATGTTCAGGGGTCACAGAGCTAATAAATATCTAAGGTAAAATTTAAACTTGGTTCTTTCTGAGTTCTATATAAATGTTAGCTATCATCATCATCGTTTTTAATGATGGGAGGAAGGAAAGAAGGAAGGAAGGAAGGAAGGAAGGAAGGAAGGAAGGAAGGAAGGAAGGGAGGGAGGGAGGGAGGAAGGAAGAAAGGAAGGAAGGAAGGAAGGAAGGGACGGAGGAAGGAAGGAGGAAGGGAGGGAGGGAGGAGGGAGGGAGGAAGGGAGGGAGGGAGGAGGAAGGGAAGAAGGGAGGGAGGGAGGAGGGAAGGAGGAAGGGAGGGAGGGAGGGAGGCAGAGAAGGATGAAAAGAGGGATAGAGGAAGGGAAGAAGAAAGGGAGGGAGGGAGAGAGAAGGATGAAAAAAGAGAGGGAGAGAGGGTAGGAGGGAGGGATAGAGGAAGGAAGGAGGGAAAGAAGGTAGGGAGGAAGGAGGAAAGAAAGTGAGGGAGGGAGGAAGGAAGGAAAGAAGGGAAGGAGAGAGGAAGGAGGGAATGAAAGGAGGAAGAGAGGGAGGGAGGAAGAAAGGGAGGGAAGAAGAGAGGGAAGGAAAAAGGAAACCTTTATTAAGTGCCTACTCAGCAACCACAATTATCAGCACAATACAACTGAGTTTGAAGAAATGACACCCAGAAGATAACAGTATGAGGACATCTCCAGAGAACATCAGTAGCTATCCACAAATGACCCTACACATGTGCTCTTACATGGTTTTCATACATATTCTTTAAGTCACACAAGTTGCTTTCTTATATGCTCTCATCCTACATAAAGGGAAAAGTACTGCCTATGTGCATAGTGGTAATCTTTTCTCACTTATTATGTTGTTAGAATAAATTTTATCTTTTCCTTTGAACTGATGTGTCCTCTGTTTGAAACTACAAATACTCCAGGGAGAATTTGCTATTCTCTAAGTCAGTAAAGTCTTTCTTCCTGCCTTTACTTGCTGAATATTCAATCAATTGTCATTTATTGTCCATTGAACTTCTATAACATCTCTTGAATTAGTTCCATCCTCTTAATTACCATGGCTACCGACCTAGGACAGACCCTTATTAGCCACCTGCCTGATCTGATACAACATTAGAGTTACCTTTACCTTGCTCTCTTCCCATTTACAATCCATCCTTCCTACAACTGCCAAATTAATCATTCTTTTTCATAGCTCTAGTCATGTCATTCATCTGCTTAAAAAAAATCTCCTGGAGCTTTCTATTGTCTAGTGGGCATTTTTCCAAGATGATTCCCCTCAGGAAATATGATAGTTAACCAGCCAACATTACCTCTCTAGCCCTTGGCCCCAAGGAAAAAACAAGGTAAAGTATACCTTCCTAGGCTTTAAATTCAGTGCACCTTCATCAGCTAAGGACTAGTGAAGTTTCTAGGGATCCAGCTTCTGTTTGTCAGGTTTATGGCATGGTTGTTTCTCTCTCACACCGAGGTGTTCAGAGTCTTAATTAGATAAAGAGTGTAAAGTGCCTAGAAAGCTACAGTTGAAAGGTGCTAGAGAAATCCCTAAAGATTTTTGTCTGGTAGAGAAAGATAAAAAGAAAATTAGAACGGCTCTTCAAAAATGAGCTAACAGTTTACTCTTATGCTGCTTGGCTTTCCTCTTATATTTCTGTGTGGCAAATGTTTATAGCTTTAAAAAAAAATCCTAACCATAAATGTAAAAGTTAAAATCAGGCTCCAGCAGGGCAAATTAAATTCTATTTCTCCAAGATGGGTCTGTGGGACATAAACAAGGGAACAAATGGCTGTGGGCTTGGATTCTTTTGAGGAAAGAGGGAAACCAGAGCAGACTCACATATTTGGTTAACACTTCTGAGGGAAGTCTGAAATCAATATTTTAGCAGAGTGTTTTTTTTAAGGAAACACACTTTTAAAAGCATATTTCTAGACAGAGGCCCCCTTTCTGAGTTTCAGACAAAACATTTTATTTGTTTCTTAAGAGAAGAAACTTTGGTTTAATTCAATTATACTGCCATATGCCCATTCCTCTCCTCTGAGGTTGACTATTGATAGCATAGTGAATGTTAGTATAAATGGATCAAAGTCCTTTCCACTGAAAATGAAAGGAAATGAATAGAAAGCTCCTGTCTCCAGTGAGCCAAATTCTACAAACAATGACTCATGCACAATTTGGGTAGGGAGGGACAAATGCTGACCCCAGAGTTGTTTGCAAACAACTGACTGTATATTTTGACTGGTTGAAAACAAGAAAGAATTGAAATTAAGAGCAGTACTGCAAAAAATAAAATGCTTTACAGCTTGAGGGAACGATATATGACAAGGTAAGTATTTATCAATGGGAAGTTTTTAAATAGTCTTTCTTCATCACCCAAATTAAAAATAAGCATTAGCTTATTCTCTCAGATTGTCAAATTTAATTTTCAGTTTTCTTAAAGAAGGAAATGAGATTTTTAAAATGGATAATAATAGTCAATTTCATGTATCCTTAAGTTTTGCAAAGCATTTTAAGTATTTAATGGTGCATGCCCACTACCTGAGAAGTCATCTCTTAATGTGGAGAAGCAAGGAACTTTTTCTGGGAGAAATGCTAAGGACAGAACCATGAATAAATATTCTGTAACTTCTCTGGTAGTGATGGAACATGCCTGAAAAGAGCTTTCTTCTATGGGTTATACAGCCAGAAGAGGTCTATCAGCACCTGCCATGGCTTTGCAGAATTCCAATTAAGGGAGTGAAGTGACTTTTTCCACCAAACTGTGCATACCCTTTGACCCAGCAGTGTTTCTATTGGGCCTATATCCCAAGGAGATTTTAAAGGAAGGAAAGGGACCCACATGTGCAAGAATGTTTGTGGCAGCTCTTTTTGTAGTGGCTAGAAACTGGAAACTGGATGTCCATCAATTGGAGAGTGGCTGAATAAATTATGGTATATGAATGTTATGGAATATTATTGCTCTGTAAGAAACGACCAGCAGGACGATTTCAGAGAGGCCTGGAAAGACTTACATGAACTGATGCTGAGTGAAATGAGCAGAACCAGGAGATCATTATACACAGCAACAACAATACTATATGACGATCAATTCTGATGGACATGGCTCTCTTCAACAATGAAATGTTTCAAACCAGTTCCAGTTGTTCAGTGATGAAGAAAGCCATCTACACCTAGAGAAAGGCCTATGGGATCTGAGTGTGAACCACAACATAGCATTTTCACTCTTTTTGTTGCTCTTTGGTTGCGTTTTTTTTTCTTTCTCAATTTTTTTTTCCTTCTTGATCCAATTTTTTTTTTGTGCAGCAAGATAATTGTATAAATATGTAAACATATATTGGATACCTGCCATCTAGAAGTAGTCACACACAAAAATACATTTAAACTTGGCATATGATCTGATGAGCTCCAACTGGATACATGACCTAGCTATTAATGGTCATCTCATAAACAAATCAGAGAACAATGGAAGAAGATGTTAAAAATGATGAATAGAGCGTGGATCCTTGACCAAGCAAAAGACAAAGAGGATTACAGAAGTTTAAATCATTAATTCTTATTGATGCACAATTTGCATAAGTAAAAGTAGTTAAATTAGACTTTTACAGGAGCCAGTTAAAACTGGAGAAAAATCTTTGCAGCAATATTCTCTGATAAAGGTTTGCTATCTAAGATAACTGTGTGTACATATATATGTATCATACATATATATGTATATATGAAATTAATACAAATATATAAGAACAAGAGTTATTCCCCAGGAGACAAATGGTGAAAGGATACAAACAGACAGTTCTCAAGAGAAGAAATTTAAGCAATCAACAACCATATCAAAAAATTTCATTAAATCACTAATAATTAGCGAAATGTAATATAAAACAACTTTGGGCTTCTACCTCACAACCATTAGATTAGCAAGATGACAAAAAAGGAAAAGCTTTAATGACTGAAAGCTTTATGGGAACATATGCAAACTAGCATGCTGTTGGACAAGATATAAACCAGTATATTTTGGAAAGCAATATGGAAATTTACCCCAAAGTCACTAAACTATGCTTTCCCTTTAACTCAAGGTTACCAATATAGACATATGTCTCACAGATATCAAAGAAAGAAGAAAAGGACCTATGTGTACAAAAATATTTATGTAGCAGCCCTTTTTGTTATAGGAAAGGACTATAAAATGGGTCCCAATAACTGGACAATAGCAGAATAAATTATTGTATGTGAATAAGGAATATGATTTACATTATAAGGAATAACAAAAGAAAAGGATTCATAGAAAGCAGGGAAGACTTGTGCAAACTGATACAAAACAAATTGAGCAGGAACAGGAAATATTTATATGGTGACAAAAATATTATTTAAAAAATAGTTATGCACAGTCTCAGAAGCAGGCTTCAAACCCATTTTTTTTCTGATTTCAAATCCATCATTCTATCTACTACATTCCCAGGCTAATCTTGTATTTAAGAATTCTTATAAAACCAATTAACTAATCAAAATTACACAGATTGTTGATGAAGTCTGCCTCCTACCTCTCAATGGAGAAGTCATGGATTATAGATGAAGAATGAGACATGCAGTTCCAAACATGATCATTATAATACAAGTTTATTTTGGGGGGGAGGGAGAAGAGCTGAAGGTAAATGTTGGTGAAGAAGTCTGGGTGCAAAATAATTTAAAAAAGAGAAGAAGAAGAAGAAAGGAAAGAAGAATGTTAATGAAACACATAAAAATGCACAACAAAGACCAGAGGGAAGTTTATAGAATAACATGGATAAGTAACATATTGTTGGCACTATCACATTAAATTTAAGCTAAGCTGCTTGTAATAGATTGAAAGTTTTATGTAAATTTTCCATTTTGGGCCTTTTGTGTATGAGAATTTTTTTTGTGATTTTCTGGATTATCATATAAAACTTAAAGAGAAAAAATCATACATAGAGTAGTAGGCATAGTGATGGTGGTGGAAGTAGTAGTAATAGTAGTAGTAGTAGTAGTAGTAGTAGTAGTAGTAGTAGTAGTAATAGTAGTAGTAGTAGCAATAGTAGTAATAGCAATAGTAGTAATAGTAGTAATAGTAGTAATAGTAGTAGTAGTAGTAATAGCAATAGTAGTAGGAGTAGTAGGAGTAGTAGTAATAGTAGTGATAGTAATAGTAGTAGTACTAGTACTAGTAGTAGTAGTAGTGGCAGTGGCAGTTGTGATAGTAATACTCATCATCATCATTGTAATAGTAATAAATAACAAGGAGAGGTGTCTGGAGGAAAAGAAAAACTCTAGGCAAAAGTTGACTTGCAGAGGATTTAAATACCTTGATCATGTCCCTATCCCCAGTTTACTACACTATAGACCTTCCTGTCCTGAAATTTAAGACTTTTGGTTAAGATGAGATATTTCACGTTTGGTAGGAGAGCCCAATTACTCTGTATGTTGTCTGCTATATTGCTAGCAATGCAACTTCTTTGATTACTGCTACCCAGACTACTATCCTGAATAAATGCATTTATTTACTATTCTATGTATCATCTTTGTGTAAAGGGCATTTGGTGACAAGAGCATCAAGATGTTTATCTTATCCTTCTTAATTGAGGGATAGCAATCAGGAGCTCAGATTGAACCTAAAAATTGTTTCCTCTAGACTAACCATACAAAAGAGAACAGGATAGACAGATAGATAAAATTCTAGCCCTGTCCTAACTCTGAGAAAAGCAGCATCTGGCTTCATGGCCACGATTTTCTGTTGCCCTCCTGCCGGGAGTCTGCCCCCCCTTGGAGAAGAGTAGGCAGAGATCTCTATTCACACCTCCTTGTGAATCCATCTAGACAGCCTCATGCAGACATACTTTGCCTTAATGGGCAACATAGACATATACATGCACATCTTATCCATAAAATATATATTTTGCCACTGCCTATCAAAGGATTTGATAGTCACAAGGAAAAAATATTAAAATCTTTGGTTATAATCCATTTGTCACAGATCACAATGGGTTTCTTTTTCAGTACTTCGGTTTCCATCAGCCAACATCTCTTATCATGAATAATGACATTCTGCTGTGCTGTCTGTGCTGTTTCACTCTATCCATAAAATAGTCAAACATGAGATCCTTAAAGCTGTCAAAACTGACCTCTAATGTGCTCTAAAAACTCAGTATTATCTTTCTACTTAAGAACAGCCTTACTGCTCGAAGCTTTTAGGGGTCAACTAAGACAACTCTATGATGTTTTCCCCTGCTGGCAATTCACAATTCAGCTCCCCCAGGTAATCCCTTGTGGGGTTCCTCCACTCAGCTAGTGAAAATCATAGAACTGGTATTGTAAAAATAACTCTCTGGTAAATGATCAAGCAGTTTGTAAAGTTCCAGGCAGGTGAAGATGGTCTTAAACAAATTGTTTATTTTCAATTTGTTCTGTAAATGATGCATTTGTACTTAACTTTTTGTATGTTGTCCCCTCCCATTAGGTTGTGAACTACTTGTGAGGATCAAATGAGTTAATACTTGTAAAGCACTTCCCTAGTAGCTGGAACATAGTATTATATAAATATTAGCTATTATTATAATGTCTATGATATACAAAGAGTGTCCAAGCCTACTTTGGGATATGAATAACCAGCTTATGAGTAATGACAAAAATCTTTTTTAGATATTCAATTATCTCTTTCTTAGGCTAATCTACCAGCTCAGCCCTTTCACTGGGAATCACCTAATAAAGTCCATAATATTCTAAATCAAACAACCATCTTATGTGATCTTGATTCAAAGCTGTATTTTTAAAGTGTCAGAAATGACCCTTGCTCTCTGGAAACTCAATAGCCTGTTAGAGCTCACCCTTAGTAAGTAATCAACTCTTAGTTGATAAAGGGATGGCTTTGATTTTCATAAACATCAATCTACCATGCTATGCCAAGATCTCCAGTTCAATTTTTCTCAAGTAACAGCTGCTAAAATATAAAAAATATATCATAACATTTTTATTCTCATGCAATGAATCTGAACTTTTAAAATTTGGCAGTTATGAATTTTTTTCATTAACTATCCCACAAAGGCACACTCTTAAATTGCTAGCCATGGTGACACTTGTATGTTGTTCACTGCATAAATATCATTTAGGATATGAATGATCCTGTCTCTTATATATACTCAAAATTATACATAATATATTTTTCAGTAGGTCCAGATTCTCTGATGAATACCAGATAACATAAACGTCTACCATCTTTTTCAACATGTCAAATACCCTTATACTTATGGTGTTGAGTAGATAATGCCTATAACAACTATCACAAAGTTTCCCATCCCTGTACTCTATCTCTCTTGCAGTTAACATCCCATGTTATACCAAACAGCTATCTAAATAACAAGGAGGGGGAGGCAGCAGCTGATAGTTTTATGTTTTCCTTTTGGTTGTCAATTGGTGACTTACAACTCTGGCAGAAATGTAATTATTTGTGGTTCTTCTTATCCAAGGTGACATCAATGACAGTAGTCTGCACCACAGTTTTGGGAGGGAGGAACTTGTGAATTCTTTGGTATAGAGAATTTTCATTGACAAAACTCCCACTATTGATGCAGCTGGCATCAATAACCCTATGAAGTCTAATCTTAATGAGTTCCTTTGGGACACTAAGAGGGCCTTCTGATATATCTAGATATAAATGACTAGATTTAACTTTTTCCATTACACTACTTTCCCCACTTCTTTGCACTATAATCACTGTCATCCTCAAGAGCTTTAAGAATCTTGGTATTACTCTACATCATTTTGGCAACATGATCTGGAAAGTTTTGTGTATCTAGATCACTATCTTTCTATCTTTGTAAATCAAGTATGTGTTTAAATCTATACAGCCCAATTGTTGTGCTTCAGTCTTTTTTCAGTCATGTCTGATCCTTCATGATCCCATTTAGGGTTTTCTTAGCAAAAATACTGGAGTGGTTTGCCATTTCCTTGTGTAGTTCATTTTGCAGTGAGAAACTGAGGCAAACAGGGTTAAGTAACTTGCCCAGGATCACACGGCTAAGAAGTATCTAAGGTGGTATTTGAACTCATGAGGATGAGTCTTCCTGATTTCAAGCCCAGGGCCCCATTTATTATGCCATTTAGCTGCCTTTATACAATCCAATTAGGTCTCTACAGAACCATCACGGCTAATATCCCTTTGGACTTCATTTAGGATATTTATTATTTACATACATATTATTTATATTTATAAATTGCATAAATATTATTTATACTTAGCCAGGTCAACAAGACCTGGCTAAAGAACCTAAGGCTCTCTATGCTTTGGCAAAGCAAAATGATTTGTAGGATTTCATGGCCCTGAAATGAATCCCTTAAGACTCCTCGACCCTGAGATCTGCTAGTTCCTACCCAGAACTGCTTTTTCATGAAGGGCCCCAGCCATGCTACCTTCACTCTCAGATCAACTCATTTTTAGATTCCTCTACCTCTTTA
>JAJPUD010028230.1:0-14861 GCA_023553655.1 Myrmecobius fasciatus
CTTGACCTTTTGTTCTTCCAAATGAACTTTGCTACTATTTTTTCTAGATCTGTAAAATAATTTCTTGGGAGTTTGATTGGTATGCCACTAAATAAGTAGAAAAGTTTGGGTAGTATTGTCATTTTTATTATATTCGCTCAGCCTACCTTGATGTTTTTCCAGTTGACTAGGTCTGACTTTGTGTGGAAAGTGTTTTGTAGTTTAGTTCGTATAGTTCCTGATTTTTCCTTGGCAGATAGATTCCCAAATATTTTATAGTATCAACAATTATTTTGAATGGAATTTCTTTTTGTATCTCTTGCTGCTGAACTTTGTTGGTAATATATAAAAATGCTGATGATTTATGTGGATTTACTTTGTATCCTGCAAATTTGCTAAAGTTGTGAATTGTTTCTAGTAGTTTTTTAGTTGAGTCTCTAGGGTTCTCTAAGTATACCATCATGTCATCTGCAAAGAGTGATAATTTGGTTTCCTCATTACCTACTCTAATTCCTTTAGTCTCTTTTTCTTCTCTTATTGCTAAAGCTAACATTTCTAATACAATATTAAATAGTAATGGTGACAGTGGGCAGCCTTGTTTCACTCCTGATCTTATTGGGAATGGTTCTATTTGTCTCCATTACATATGATGCTTGCTGATGGTTTTAAGTAGATGCTACTAATCATTTTAAGGAAAAGCCTATTTATTCCTATACTCTCTAGTGTTCTCACTCTTTTTTTCAACTAAAATAATTTTTTTAAAAAGAAACTATTGATAAAAAAGAATATTATCATTACTATAATAATTCAAAAAATTATACATTGATAGAAGGCTTGGGGTTAAATGAATTATGATGGAATGATATTTTAAAATGGATAAAGAAAGGTAAAAAGGAGTAATTATCTCATACAAAAGAAGCATGAATTAAAGAACTGTTATAGTGGAGGGGAGAAGTAGATGGCAAGCTAGTAGTTTGGGAACTTTATTATCATCAGAACCAGATTAAAGAGAGAATAACCTATATATCTTGTAGAGCATAAAAGTTTTCCTAAGTTACAGAGAAATAAAAGGGCAAGTGGATCAGATAAGGGAGGGACTTTTAGAAAATTGTGTAGATTAGGGAGACAGTGATCAGAAATAAATTAGATTTCTGAAGAGAGATAATATAAAGAGTGAGAGATAGAGACATAGAGAGACTGACAGAGAGAGACAGAGACAGAGAGACAGGGAGAGAAAAAGTATTAACAATGAGTAAAATAGAATGGAGGAAAAAACACTTATCATCATAACTTTGAATGTAAATAGGATGGACTCACCATAAAGCATAAATAGATAACAGAAGGGATCAAAAAATCAGAACCTGAAATGTGTTACTTACAAAAAACACATTTAAAAATGAGAGACACACATAGAGTAAAAATAAAAGGTTGGAGTAGAATTTATTGTACTTCAACTGATATTTTAAAAAGTAAGGGCAGAAAACATGATCTTATTCAAAATTAAAATTAAAATATATTTAATTAAAAGAGGTAAGCAGGGAAACTATGTCATGTTAAAAGGTACCATAACTAATGAAATTATATCAATGTTACACAAGTATGACCAAATGCTATATAGCATTCAAATTTTAAAAAGAAAAGGTAAATGAGTTACAGGTGGAAAGAGATAGCAAAACTGCAAATGTGGGGAACATCAACTTTCCCTTTCAAAACTAGATAAATTTAACTAAAAAATAAATAGGAAAGGAATGAAGGCAATAATTAGAATCTTAGATAAGCTACATATATAGCCAGCTGGAAAGAATTGAGTGGACAGGGGCAGCTAAGTGGCATAGTGGAGAGAGTGCTGGACCTGAAGTCAGGAGGCCCTGAGTTCAAATTCAGACTCAGATACTTAATACTTCCTAGCTGTGTGACCCTGGGTAAGTCACTTAACCCCAATTGCCTCAGCAAAAAAAAGAATTGAGTGAGCATGACACCTTTATAAAAATTGACAATATATTAGGCCATAACAACTTTATAGTTAATTGCATAAATATTAAAGGCATCCTTTTCAGAACATAATTCAACAAAATTATATTTAATAAAAGACCATGAAAACAGAGATTAAGAATTAGAGACTAAGTAACTTAATCTTAATGAATGGTTGAGTTACAGAAAAAGTCATAGAAGCAATAAATAATGGATTTTTCCAGTAAGTGTTAAGAAGCATGAGCCTAACCCCATCAGCAAGCATAAGTTGTAAAGGGGATAAGCTAGAAGTTCCCAAAAAGATAATAATAACAAGGGAGCTCATTCTCACAATATTATTCAATATTATACTAGAAATGTTAACAATAACAATATAAGAAGAAAATAAAGAAATAAGAATGGGCAATATGATAGTAAAAATATTTCTTTTCAAAAATGATGTAATGGTATATTTGGAATATCTAGAAATTCAACTGAAAAGTTAATTGAAACAATAATAATTTTGACAAAGTAATAGGATGCAAAATAAACTCACACAAATCATCAGCATTTTTATACATCATCCAAAAAAAGCCTTGCAAGAAGAGATAGTAAGAAATAGTTCATTTAAAATAACCATAGACAATATAAGCCTTCTGAAAATATAGCTCCTATGACAAAACCAATTATATATGAATATAATTTTTAAAATCTTTTTATACAAATAAAGGGAGATTTAAATAACTGTAAAATATTAATTATTCATGGGCAAGCAAGATCAATGTAATAAAACTTCAATTCTACTTAAACAAATTTATTTATTCAATGCCATCTCAATTTAATTGCCTAAAAGTTATTTTATTGAGGTAGAAAAATATTAGCAGAATTCATTTGGAAGAACAAAAGGTCAAGAATATCAAAGAAACTAATAGAAAAAATAGTAAAGGAAAAAGTCTTAGCAGAATCAGATTTTAAACTGAAATCAAAACTATCTGGCACTAACCTAGAAATAAAAAATGGATCAATAGAAGAAAGTGGATATACAATACACATTAGTAAATGATTATATTAATTTTGCATTTGACAAATATAAAGATCTGAAATTTGAAGATAAAAATGCACTATTTTGTAAAAATTGTTGAGAAAACTAGAAAGCAGTTTAGCAGAAACTAAATAAAGGCAATTTATTTATGCAATTTATGGAGAAAATGTCAAAATGTATACATGATATGTGTATAAAGAGAGATATCAGAAGTATATTAGAACATAGAACATATTATCCATCAGATTTATGGACAGGAGAAAAAATTATGAATAAATAAGAGAAAGTATTGCAAGATATAAAATGGATAATTTTGATTACATCTAATTGAAAAGCTTTTGTATAAATTAAACCAGTATATCCAAGAATGGAAAGAAAGCAGAAAATTCAGGGGGAATTTTATAAACAGTTTCTTTGATAAAGACCACATATCTCAAATACATTCAGAACATTATCAAATTTATAAGAATATGAGCCATTCCCCAATTGATAAATGACCAAAAGATATGAATAGGCAGTTTTTAGAGGAAAGCCATACATGGTCATATGGAAAAATGCTCTAACTCATTATTGATTAGAAAAATGCAAATTAAAACAATTTTGAACTACCATTTCACACTTATCACTTGGCTAAAATAATAGAAAGGAAAAAAATGATAAATTTTGGTTCACTAATGTACTATTGGTACTGATTCAACTATTGTGAATAGCAATATGGAATTATGCCCAAAGAGTTGTAAAACTGCGACTCACCAATACCGCTGTTTCTCAAGGTGATTGGGGAAAAGAAAAAGAAGTATATGTTCTATAATAGTTATAGCAGCTCTCTTTGTGGTAGCAAAGAACTGGAAACTGAGGGGATGCCCATTAATTTGGGAACTGCTGAATAAGTTATTATATGTGTTCATGCTGGATACTATTGTGTTGTAAAAAGTGATGCACAGGTCAGTTAGAAAAACATGGAAAGACATGAAATAATAAAGAATAGAATGAACAGAAAAGAACATTGTATACAATTATAGCAACATTATCCAAGAAAAAATGTGAATGACTAAACTATTTTAAACAATATAAATATAAAAATCAACCACTAGGGACCTATGAAGAAAGATGCTATCTATTTACAGGGATAGAACTGATGTATGAAATTATATATTGCATAGTTTCACATATTCATGTTGACCTTTTCTAGGCAGAATTAGGAGAGAGGGAGGAAAGAACACAAAATGAAAGAATATTTCTTTTAATTTTTAAAGGTATAAATATGATTTTATCAGTAGAAGTGATATTAGATAAGATGCATCATCCACTACTTTCCTACTATTGTTGTTGTTCATCCTTTGTTTTCAAAGAGAATCACAGATGATATCTTGACTTGCCATGAATTAGAATTAAGTAAGGCACAGTTGCACAAAGTTAACAGCCTCATTCTCTCTTCCAAGGTCATCAAAGTTCAGTCGCAGGACAAAAGTCAAAATGACTGGAGAAAGTCAAGGATGAAGTGATGATCTTGGAGTCTGCAGTGTCTGACCAAACTCTAGAACTTCATAGCACCATCTAACCATCCTGCCAGGGAAATTCTTCCCATGCTTAAAATAGATATTCTCCTGACTCACTACCAAGTTTAAAGCCCATTGATTACCTTCAACTTGGTTTAGTCAACCTACTGATTTTTCTACAGTTTTTCCAGGGTATGCCATAGGTGAGAATTGAAGGACAGGTGGACACCAAAGATACATGAGCAGCCCCTAAAAGGGCTCAGCAAGCCCTCATTCAACAGGTGCTAGACCTCCCTGAACATCCTATACACTCCATTGTACCCAAAGGACTATGATATCTTTCCATCTGCTAAAACTTCCTATGAGTCTCTGGTCCCACCAGAAAATAAGCTTCTTGGGAACAGGAACCAGCTTACTTTTCTATTTATATTGTTAGAGATTAACATAATGTTTTGCATATAGTAAGCACTTATTAAATTCTTTTCATTCATTCATTCATGAGCCAGACATTGCAGGAAGCAAAGACAATGATATAATAGTCCTTACTCTCCATTCTTCATTAAGAGTTTATTTCTATAGTTAGAGTCAATATGTGCATACATTAATATGTATAAAATAAACATAAGGTAATTTGAGGAACACTGGGGCATCTAGGAGCAAATCAGCAAAGGCCTCACATAGAGGTGCCATTTAAGATGAGCTTTAAAGGACGTTTGAAATTATTAGGTAGAATTTTTAAAAAAAGTATATTTCAGGTATAAAGATTAGTGTATACAAAGACAGAGAGATGAAAAATGATAACTGAGAATCAAGAGGAAAAGGGATTTTTTTAATCTCTTATTTTTTCAAGGAATTTATAAATTCAAAATTAAGGAATATACTGTTTTTCTTCATGTCACTAATAAGGAGGAAAGGAATAAGCATTTATTAAGCACTTACTATTTATATTTATATAACTAAGAACTTTATTTCATTTGAGCAATGTAATGCTTTTCATACAGCAAGTGCTCAATAGATTTGTTTTTTGGTTGTTTGACTGCTGTGGAGTTTACTGATTTATGGTTTATCTTTTGCCTTTCCTTGGTCAATTTAATCAAGTTGGATATACAAAATGAAATGATAAGGCAGACATTAGGAAAGGTGATAAAAATAAGCAATAATTTGCAAACTGAGTTGTCCAGTCCTGAATGACTGAAAAATTGGATCTATTTATTGAAGATATAGGAAACTGTGATTTCATTGGCATATGGACACTCCTGAGGAGGAAACTCCATCCACCAGTGCAAGTTGGCATTTCCCTTTCAACTTAAAGTCTTACAGACTTGCCCAGAGCCTTGAAAGCATGTGTGATTTACCAAAGATTCAAATAGCAAGGAAATGTCCAAAGTACAACTTAGACCTAGGACTTTCTGGCTCTAAAGACAACTGCATATCCACTATGTCCTGATGCCCCTTTTCATTTATTGAAAGTAGTATTGATATTTTGTAAAGTTCAGTTTTCATTATAAATAGTGTCTATATATTTACTATATAGACAGCTCATGGCCTTGAGGCCCCTGAATCAAAACAGATGCAATTTTTTTAATGTATTTATTTAAAATTTTAATGCAAAATAAGGAAAAAAACAGAAAAAAAATTGTCATGTGCCCAATGGAATATCACAGAGGACTCAAAATAGGTAACAATAAATTTCCATTTTAACAAATCATTATATAATAATGGAAAGCATATTCATAATTGTCTCTTTTCTTTGCTTCTTTGTATGTCTTCTTTTGTTCTCTGCTATGTACTTTTTATTTTATTCTTTTTTTTTTCCTTTCTTACCAACATCCTTCAAGCAGGCTACAATTAAGCAGGGATATACATATGTATACATGTACACATATACACCTGCACACACTTTCATATGCACATACATATATTTAAATATGCATATACATACATATATACACCTATATCCATATGCACATATATACATATGCATATGTATACATGCATACACACACATTTAAAACTATATTAATATAGCTGACATATAATGTAGGTTTCTCTCTTGATTAAATCTCTTTTAAGTTTGACTTTGTCTGAGATCAATGATTACTATCCCTACTTTTTTTCTAATAAATTCTGCTCCTGATATTTATTATGTTTATGTCTATCTGATTTCCTCTCCCTGCTAATTCTTCTACTTTACTTCTATCTGTTAACTTGCCTTGCTATTACTTAACTTCCCTGCCCCACCATGTATCCCTCCCTTATCTTGTCCTCCCATCCTTTCCCTCTCTTTTCATCCTTTTCCCATTAGTCTATACACCTTACCCCACTCCCATTAATCTAAACAAACTACTGTAACTCACCTTATCCTATTCTTTCCCCCGCCTTATTTTTTTTATAGATTTTGGAGAGTATTATACCTTTCTTAATGAGGGGATGTTTTGGATGGGTGGATGGGTGTACTTGTGTATGTATGTGTACATATGTGTGTGGATGTATGTATGTATTATTCCCTCTTTAACCCCTTCCTGATATGAGTATGTTTTCAGAACTACCAGCCCTCATCCCCTATATAATGTCTCTGTGTTGGTTCCTGCTCTCACACCTTATTTATATAACATAATTACTGTTTTTACCTTTTTCTGAACAGTTTTGTTTTTAGAGTCACATCATACTCAGCTCTACCCCAATCTTTCTTTTGGACTATCCAATTACTAATGTCGAAAATCTTTGCTACCACCAAAAAATACTGCTCTAGATATTTTGCTGTATGTGGGAAATTTATTCTTATCAATTACCTTCTTAAGGCATAAACCTAAAGTGTTGACATTTTAATGACTTTAGATAATTCTAAATTTTTTTCCAAAATTGTTCTGATTCACAGCTCCACCAACAATTCTAGTGTATCTACCTTTCCACAGCACCTTCAGGAATAACTATTATCATCTGTTGCCATCTTAGCTAATTTCCTGTGTATGAGATGAAACCTCAGGATATTTTCATTTGCATTTCTCTTGTAATTAGTGATTTAGAACATCCTTTCATGTTATTGTTAATAGGTTTCAAATCTTTTTAGAGACATAGTTATTCACATCTTTTGACCATTTATTTATTGTATAATGTTTTTTATCATATTATACATACATAATATGTATGTGATATATAAGAAATATAGAAAATTTATATATCTTGGCTATCAAACACTTATCTGAAAATTTTGATATTAAAATTTTTCCCAATCATTTTTTTATCCTAGAAGTTTATCTTTATTTTAAATCTGTCCAAAACTAAGAAGAGATTTAAATCTCTTGCCACTATTGTCTTCTTGTCTATATTTTATTCTAACTGGATTCATTTTTCTTGAGGATTTAGAAGGTAAGACATTTAGAATGATGTCTTCTATTATGTCTAAATTGTTAACAAATAATTTAGAACTGAAATAATTTAGAAGGAAGTTTCTGACAGAGGAGAGAGCCAAAAAAAAGAGTAATTCTATAGCTTCTGAGAATTTTTAAATTAAACATTATATAGGATTCAAACAAAAGAACAAGAAAACAATAGCTGACTGACCAGCATGGAGGTCAGTTGTCCACATGAGACATATCATCAGTTGTCTGGTCCCCTGGAAAGTTTTTTTGAGGTCAGAGCAACCTGGAGTCATGAATTAGGTATTAAATAAATCTGGTCTCTAAGCAACAAATCTGGTTTCTCAGCTACACAGGGTGAGGTTCAAAAAGTGCAATAGTTTTCTCCCAGTTTTTTCCTTTGGGGCCTAAAGGCCCCAACATTGCTATACTAACACAATTACAGAAGCAGATAGCTAGATTACTGTTTAAAATAACCTAAGTCATCTTATCTAGAGCTTAATAGAAGTCTTATAAATAGTAATATGGACAAGATTAGAGGCAATGCCTGATCAGAGAGATCAAATTGAATAAGTATCAAGGGCTTTAATTTAGGGAACTTAAGTAAGCAGAATTATAATCTCATGTATCTTATAAAGAAACAAATCTAGTTAGATTGTACAGGTAAGCTAAATCAGTTTACAGAATAAGTTACATGTAATCAATTTATTTCAACTTATGCCATAGCTGTCACATACCGTCTAATCCTTCAAAAACAATTTCCCTTAGAAATTCCTTATTCCCAAGGCAGCTATAAAAAGATGCTCTTCTTAAATGTGATTTTCCAATAACTAATTTATTGGTGAAAACTAGTCCAAATCTTGTGGAGATAACCTTATACTTTTGTCATTGCTCTAAATAGAAACATTTGAAAGTCAATTATGGAGCAGCTAGGTGGCGCAGTGGTTAGAGGACCAGCCCTGAAGTCAGGAGGACCTGAGTTCAAATCTGGTCTCAGACACTTCCTAGCTGTGTGACCCTGGGCAAGTCACTTAACCCCAATTGCCTCAGCAAAAAGCAAAAAAAAAAAAAAAAAAAAGTCAATTATGTCTGTGTGTGCACCTGTGCATCTTAGTTCTTAAAGAAAATAGTCTAATTTTATTGCTTTTCTCAGAGTGAAGTTTATCATTTCATTAAGATATGTCTTTGTCCTGATTGTCCTACCCCTTCTTAGAGAATCTGTATTATCCTCAAATCATCCAGAAAGAATGAGACACTTTAAGTACTTAATCTTATACACAAATATATTACTATTAGTGACCATAAATTCAAAACAGAAAAATTAAAAATAAGATCTTTTATACTTGTATCTTATTATAGTAACTAACAGTTTAATATTGCAAAAATAGAATTGTTTATGTATGTATGTATATATATATATATATGTTAGATCCATAAAAATATGTGAGTGTATATATATACATATATTTACAATTCATCTGCTCCTATTATAGAAATTTGCTATGAAAGGAAAAAATAGGGAAATGGTTATAACAATCTCTGTTATCCCTTCAAGAGCCCAAACTAACTTGAAATTAGCTTATATAACTTCTTAGCTCTGATGGTTTCCAGGTAAGTTATAATTAACCTTTATTTACACATTGTTCACTCCTAGCCAGGTTCAGAATTAACCAAATAGAAAAATGCAGAAGAAAATAGTACAATGGAAACTGAGTTAAGAGAATACTACCATCTCATTTGTTAAGGTCATTCTCTTAATGTTCCCAGGCACAAACATCCATCTGTATTAGTTCCCAAGTTGTATTCTCTTTGAGCAGCACATGGCATTTTCCTTAAATGGTGGATTATTGGCTTTATGACATTTCAGAAAATCATAATTTAATTCAAAACTTAAAATAATATCAAATTATAGTCCCAAGAGATTTCAGATCTTAGAGTTAGGTATAGCTATTATTCTACATTATTGCAATAAATTTTAATAATAAACACACAAGTTTTATTTTAGTCATCCCATCTAGTTCAAAACTATCCTGAAACAGAATTCAATCACGAGGAATTAAGAAAATAATCACATTCTGGAGCTTCACAAATATAGTGAATACTTAATAGTCACTCAATCCACCCCCCCCAAAAAAAATACATTACTGTTTAGTCTTGGTGCTGACAGATATCCATGTCTGCAAGTATTGTATACTAATCCCTAAGGCCAAAATAAAGTCTTTAAATCTGGGGTGTAGCATTACGAAGTTATAACTTCAATATATACTATTTCAGCTGCACTTTCATAGTTTACATAAGCTATGGCTTAACTACTTATCAGATGAAAATCATTCTTTATAAAAATAAACTTATAAAACTTTTACATCAACCATGAGAGATCCTAATTTCTCATTAAACCACTTTATTATTTTAGAACTTCTTAAGTCTTTCAACAACTTCTTTCATAGTTAATAAGATTTGTGACCTCACTAAGGATAAAAATCCAGGGGTCAGAAAACCTGGCAATTACCCTAAAGAACTTCACACATATTTACAAAAATCTATTGATTCTTTCCCAAACTCTAAATAACAATTATTATTCATTTTAAGTATAATATATTCAATTAATAATGACAGATTTTTAACCATAATACCATCAATTTCTATCAAAAGTGAAATTAGTTTTGTAATGACACAATTGTATCATCTGGCTATCAATTTTTCAAATTAACAGCACCCTTTATAAAATTAGTTCTGAAAAATCACAATACAAAAAAATCAGAAGCATAACAATAATATAAAAAATATTATGGGTTTTTCTGGGGCACTAATACATTGTTGGTGGAACTGTGAATGGATCCAACCATTCTGAAGAGCAATTTGGAGCTATGCTCAAAAAGTTGTCAAACTGTGCATATCCTTTGACCCAGCAGTGTTTCTACTGGGCCTATATTCCAAAGAGATATTAGAGGAGGGAAAGGGACCCACCTGTGCAAGAATGTTTGTGGCAGCTCTTTTTGTAGTGGCTAGAAACTGGAAACTGAAGGGATGCCCATCAATTGGAGAGTGGCTGAATAAATTATGGTATATGAATGTTATGGAATATTATTGCTCTGTAAGAAACGACCAGCAGGACAATTTCAGAGAGGCCTGGAGGGACTTGCATGAACTGATGCTGAGTGAAACGAGCAGAACCAGGAGATCATCATACACAGCAACAACAGTATTACATGATGATCAATTCTAATGGACATGGCTCTCTACAACAAAGAATTGTCTCAAACCAGTTCCAATTGTTCACTGAAGAAAACCATATACACCCAGAGAGAGGGAAATGAAATATGGACTACAACGTAACATTTTCATGATCTCTATTGACATTTGCTTGCATTGTGTTGCCTTTCTCTGATTCTTTTTTTTTCTTGTAGATAGGATTTTTCTTGCATAACTTCTCAAGCATTTCAACATTATTAACATGTAGTGGACTTCCTGCCATCTAGGGGAGGGGAGGGGACTGGGGGTAAAATTTGTAATGGAAAGCTTTGTAAAGATCAATGTTGGGGAACTACCCATACATATGTTATACAAATAAAAAGCTTTAATTAAAAAATATATATATTATGGGCTTTTAAAACATAACAAAAACTTTTTTGCCAGTCAGATAATATCAGTTCAGTGAAATGCAAATTCAAATAATCTTGCATCATAAATTACTTCATCCATCTATCAATTTGGCATTTTATACTACTTTATTATAATATTATAATTATACTACTAAATAATTTATATTCTGCATTCTTATTCATATAGTTTCTAAGAATATTACCTTAAAGATAAATATCAAGCATATTTTCCATTAAATTCTGATATACCTAGCAAGGGTCAAATGTCATTAATGTCTAATTTTAAATGAGACCACAAAACAATTAAGTCAAACATGAATTTATAATCACAAGTAGAATCATTCAAAATCTCAACTTTCCCAAAAGTCATTAAACTGCTAGCACCTCATATTATAGAACCCAGTGCTTTCTATTAACTCTGTTACAAAGAATTATGGTGGCAATCTCACATTTTCATTTCCTCTTAAAAAATTCTGGGATTTACAAAAACTTTATTATATTTCAGTAATAAATTTAGTCCCTAGTTAATTTCTAATGCTATAAATTTCTACAAACAAGGAAAATATTTCCGGGATTTGCGTTTCTCACTTTATCTCTGTGATCCCAGATTGGTCAAAGCTGAAATGACAAAAAGTATCTTGCAGGTTTTTTTTCCTTCTCCCTAAATACTTATCTCTTTCTGAAAGTCTACAATGGGAGTAAGTCTCTGCTTACTAAGATGGAAAGTTTAGCATCAGATTATGAAAAGCAAGAATTATTTAAGGCATGAAACTTCATTAATCTTCCCCAGCATCCTAGAGTCCTTGTCTGTGGTTAACATAGCATTCTTCATGTTTGGCTACATTTTTCTCTTAGAAATCTTCAAAGGTAGCAGAATTCACAGACACAATGCAAGACAAAGGCTTTCCTGAGATATTCATAGAGAAAAAAGAAGAAAAAAAGACGTGTTCTATGATGTTGGAGTGTGAGCATTGAATGTGAATGCCATAATGCTGAACAACAATTTATTCTAGTATATGTTCTCACTTTTTTTTATTAACTTGTGGTTGTCTTAAATGAATTGATATAGGAATTATGTTAGGCAATCAGATCATTTTAGTCACTCAATCAACTAAATGGATAAAGGATTCCCTCCCAACAGGTTACATGGTTGAATTGAAAGCCCTTGCACTTGAGTCCTAGATCTGGTACTATGCCATTATCAACAGGATATCAGGACAGTTGTCATCAGCATAAAGTCATAGAACACGTATCTAGTTTTATTTCTAATGGTCACTGAAGGATTGAGGGAAATACAGAAAAAGAAAGAAAAGAGATAACCAGAGATAGACCTATCTCCTAGATACTGGACAAATTTAACAGATGACAGATATACCCTCAGAGCCTTTGGTTATCAATCCAAGACGATCACTAATTTGCCAATGGGATGATTAGGTTAGTTATAATCCTGCTCTGGATTATTTCCCAGGTTAAGATATACAGTCCATTATATTATGTAAAGTTCAAACAAAGGAACAAAAACTGTATTCTTCTCAAACTCAGATTATTACTCACAAAGTTCTCACTGTGCACATTAAACTCATCCGGATGGGTACCACCCCTCTGGTTACAAATCAGATCCTGCTTCTAACACCATAATTGGTGTGTCAGAGAACAAAATCCAGAACTGAAATAATTTAGCCTACTTTCTCCCTCTCCCTTCCTTTCACCAAGTCTATAAGTTTCATATTATAAAGGATTCAAAGAAAGGAACAAAGAAACAGTAACTGATTGCCCAGTTCAGAGACAGTTACCACATAAAACAACATCAGCCTTCTGGTCCTTTGGAAGATTCTTTCTGAGGTCAGAATAACCTGGAATCATAAAATAAGCTTTAAACAAATAATGTCCCTGAGCAACAGATCTGATTTCTTAGCCTTGCAGGGCTGGGTTCAACTAATGCAATAAAACTTTTCCAACAGGAGCATATAAGTTTAATATTGGTTTGTGGTCTATGCTTTCTTTAAGCAAAAGGTCATTTTTGTCCATCCCTTTTATATTGTGAATATTTGTTCTTGTTTTGTCTTACAAAATGATTGCTACTCTTGGTTGTTTTTTTTTTACTCACTTCATGTATGCTAAATTTTGTTCCAATGCCTTATTTTTATTATGTATTTATCTTTGAGGCCTTTTAAAGTGCATTTCTTAAAAGCAGCAGATTTGCCCTAATGCATTCTCAACTTATGCAAAACTTCTATTTAGAGTTAAGAGATACATACCTTTATTGATTGCTCTTTTCTAGATTAGCTTTTTGTTCTGTGTTATCTTTTCGGCTTTTTTAAAAAGTGTATCTCTTATAGATAACAAATACCTTAATATGTGGCAAATTTTTATAAAAATTCTATTTAGTGCTGAGGAAGACTTTGCCTTTACCCCACTTCACTATAAAAATGTTTTTCAGTGAGACCCTCCCTCGATAGAGATTTGCCCCCTTTCATTCCTCTATTTCAATCCCTCCATTTGCCAAGTCTCCTTTAGGCCTTTGTCTTTTTGAAAGATTATAGGAGGGGCAGCTGGGTGGCGCAGTGGATAGAGCACCATCCCTGAAGTCATAAGGACCTGAGTTCAAATTTCATCTCAGACACTTAACATTCCCTAGCTGTGTGACTCTGGGCAAGTCACTTAACCTTAATTGCCTCAGCAAAAAGAAAAAAAAAAGATTATAGGAATATTTCCCTTATTGTTTACCATCTTCTTGATTAGAATACAGCCCTTGATTGGGGCTCTCTTTTCTTCTCTTCCTCCACTTTCCCCTTTTATGTGCCTTCCTATTTTGCAGTTTAGTTCTTAAAAAAAAATGGACTCACCTATAGGCAGAATGTTATGAGGTTTAGTCCACATTTTTCAGGCCTGTTCCTCTATCATTTCTTTTATTTACGTTCTATTTTCATTCTAGTTTCCTTATGTACTTTTAGAATTAAATCTTTTACTGGTCCCTCTTGTTTTTAAGCTTTAAGAAAGTATCTTTCTCTTTCTAGGTTTTTCCTTTTCTGTTTCTCCTGGGTGATTTATTGCATTATTTATCCCTTGCTCATTTGCTGTATTTGTTTACCCTTCTCATATTTCTGTTATCTGGGGTGTCTGCAAAGCAAATTTGGTCTATTTCTTGGTGTGTGTATGTGTGTGTGTGCATGGATATCCATGCTTGTAAAGTTTCAGATTTTTTTATTGAATGTTAATTTTTTTCATTATCCATCATGTTCAGGTTTGCAAAGTATGTTACATTGGATAGCATCACGAGCTCTTTTGCTCTTAGAATGTATTATTTCATTCCTTTCTGTAGATTAGATTTGTACTATTCAAGTTTCCTTAGAATTCTTAAATTTAACCACCATAGATTCAAGTTTTTTTTCTATTTTACCAAACATTTCTGCTCTTTAGGTCATGAAAT
>JAJPUD010028231.1:0-14061 GCA_023553655.1 Myrmecobius fasciatus
TATGGCTGCTAAGTCCTGTACAATTTTAATTGTAGTTTCAGAGCGCTTGAATTGTGTTTTTCTTATTCCTTTTTTTTCTGCATAATGTTCTCTTTAAGTGATGTTATAACCAAATTAAAGGAACATGGGATAGATTACCTCTCAGACCTATGGCGATGGAATAAATTTATGTCCAGGGAAGATCTGGAACTCTTAATTGAACACCAGATAGATAATTTTGATTATATTAAGTTAAAAAGTTTCTGTACAAATAAAACTAATGCAGACAAGATTAGGAGGGAAGCATGAAATTAGGAAATCATCTTTACATTTAAGGGTTCTGATAAAGGTCTCATCTCTAAGATCTATAGAGAATTGTCTCACATTTATAAAAATTCAAGCCATTCTCCAATTGATAAATGGTCAGAGGATATGAACAGACAATTTTCAGATGATGAAATTAAAACTATTTATAATCATATGAAAAGGTGCTCCAAATCACTATTGATCAGAGAAATGCAAATTAAGACAACTCTGAGGTACCACTACACACCTGTCAGATTGGCTAAAATGACAGGAAAAGATAACGATGAATGTTGGAGGGGATGTGGGAAGACTGGGACACTGATGCATTGTTGGTGGAGCTGTGAACGGATCCAAATATTCTGGAGAGCAATTTGCAGCTATGCTCAAAAAGTTATCAAACTGTGCATACCCTTTGACCCAGCAGTGTTTCTATTGGGCTTATATGCCAAAGAAATCCTAAAAGAAGGAAAGGGCCCCACATGTGCAAGAATGTTTGTGGCAGCTCTTTTTGTGGTGGCTAGAAACTGGAAACTGAGTACATGCCCATCAATTTGAGAGTGGCTGAATAAATTATGGAATATGAATGTTATGGAATGTTATTGCTGTGTAAGAAACAACCAACAGGACGATTTCAGAGAGGCCTGGAGAGACTTGCATGAACTGATGCTGAGTGAGATGAGCAGAACCAGGAAATCATTGTACACAGCAACAGCAGTACTATATGAGGATCAGTTCTAATGGACATGACTCTCTTCAACAATGAAATGCTTCAAACCAATTACAATTGTTCAGTGAAGAAGACCATATACACCCAGAGAGAGGGATGTGAAATGTGGACCACAACATAACATTTTCATGTTCTCTATTGATGTTTGCTTGCATTGTATTTCCTTTATTGGATTATTCTCTCTTATAGATACGATTTCTCCTGAACAAAAAATGATGTGTGGCAATAACTATACATATATTCGATTTAAGTATTCTAACATAATTATCATGTAGTGGATATCCTGCTATCTAGGGAAGGGGGTGGGGAGTAGGGGGGAAAATTTGTAACAGAAAGCTTTGTAAGGGCTAATGTTTAGGAATTACCCATACATATGTTTTGCAAATAAAAAGTATTAATAAGTAAAAAAAATGTTCTCTTTTATCTTTGGTAATGTGCATTTTCTGCAAAGGATTTCTTTGAGGTGGTAACCCATGTTTTCTTTATTTCTACTTTTATCTCATGTTATATCACTCCAGGACAATTTTATTAGATTATTTCTTTATTGTGTCAAAGTTCTTTTGTTTTGAGTCTCCCAGCTTTCAGGTAGCCCAATTATTCTTAGATTTTCTGTTCTTGATCTTTTTTCCAGATCTATTGTTTTCTTATAAGATGTTTCACATTCTGTTCTATTTTTTTTTTCATTTTTTGTATTCTGTTCTGTTATTTCTTGGTCTCTTATAGATTACTGGCTTCCTCTTGCCCAACTCTAATTTTCAAAAAGTTATTTTCATCTGTGGGACTTTATATCTTTTCTATCTGGTTACTCTATCCTTTGCTAATGGGTTAACTTTTTTTTCATAATCTTACTTTACTTGGATTGGTCTTTAAATTTTTTAAGTTTTTCCTCAATGTCTCTCATTGGATTTTAAAATTTTTTAAAGTTCTTCTATAAATTGTCTTTGAATAAGGAACCATTTAATGTTACTCTTTGGGGTAGAAGAAGCTTTTTTTTTACTTTAGAGTTTTCCTCTGAAGATGAACCCTGGTCTTCCTTGTTCCCATAGTAAGTTTCTTTTTTGGGTTCTTTAATCTTTGCTGTTTCATTTAAAAAAAATAAGTTTTAGTGTAAGCACCTCTAATTGTTGGGATGGTGTCTCTAGCTTCACTTCTGCTTTCCTCTCTGACTTGGAACCCCAAACCAACAGCTCCCCCTTCTTCAAGTGCCCCGAGTGTCCCTGCCCCATGGCCTCTTCACTCAATTGCTGATTCTTGCCCAGGGCCATGTCTCTGTAGCATTCTCATCAGTCAAGATTCTCTCTGTTTTCTTGAACACACACCTGGACTCCTCAAGCTGTCCAGGAGGTGAAATTTTCTATGTTTCTTGTTGAGGCTCAAGCCAAGCTTAACTAGATCCAGTTGGTTTTTCTGTAGAGCTAGCCTGGAAAGGTTTGCACTTCACAAGTGTTCATCCACAGTATGGGGGGCTTCTTTGGATATTATCACAGATAACTTGTTCTACCTATTTTTTTTTATTTTCCACCAGTTTATGTAACCTCTGAGTCATGAATTGACTTGTGGAGGAAACCTGGAGAGCTTGAAATTTACTAATTTATTTCCCCATCTTGCCTGCATCTTCTCAAACTTAACTCTTTTTTTCCCAGAAAAAAAATGATGCTGAAGATGTGATAATAATGATGATGGTGATGATGGTTATGATGTGATCATGCTTGGTATTTATATTGTTCCTCAAAGTTTGCCCAGTACTTTTATATAAATGTGAGCACAGTGTCATATAAGGTATAGGGGTTGATTGATAATAAAAAAGTATATAAATTATATTTCTTTGCATTTTAAAGTTTACAAAGAGTTGCATAAACATTTAATCCTCACACTAATCCTGAAAAATAGAGTTTTTATCCTGAAAACTCAGAAAGGAGTTATCAGACAAATTCTGATGATTTGTTAAACATAGAGGTGTTAAAGAATCATATGCCTAGACCCTCTCTAATCGATAAATGGTCAAAGGATATGAACAGACAATTTTCAGATGAAGAAATTAAAACTATTTCTAGTCATATGAAAAGGTGCTGCAAATAACTATTGATCAGAGAAATGCAAATTAAGACAACTCTGAGGTACCACTACATACCTGTCAGATTGGCTAAGATGACAGGAAAAGATAATGACGAATGTTGGAGGGGATGTGGGAAAACTGGGACACTGATACATTGTTGGTGAAACTGAACAGATCCAACAATTCTAGAGAGCAATTGGGAACTATGCTCAAAAAGTTATCAAACTGTGCATATCCTTTGACCCAGCAGTGTTTCTACTGGGCCTATATCTCAAACAGATCTTAAAGGCAGGAAAGGGATCCACATTTGCAAAAATGTTTGTGGCAGCCTTTTTTGTAATGGCTAGAAACTAGAAAATGAAGGGATGCCCATCAATTGGAGAATGGATGAATAAATTATGGTATATGAATGCTATGGAATATTATTGTTCTGTAAGAAACTACCAGCAGGATGACTTCAGAGAGGCCTGGAGAGACTTGCATGAGCTGATGCTAAATGAAATGAGCAGAACTAGGAGATCATTATACATAGCAACAGCAGGAGTATATGATGATCAATTTTGATGGATACGGTTCTCTTCAACAATGAGATGTTTGAATTGTACAATGATGAAGTAAGCCATTTACACCCAGAGGGAGGCCTATGGGACCTCAACATATCATTTTCACAGTTTCTGTTTATGTTTGCTTGCATTTTGTTTTCCTTCTCAGGTTTTTTTCCCCTTGTAGATCCGATTTTTCTTGTACAGCAATATAACTGTATAAATATGTATGCATATATTGGATCCCTCATATATTTTAACATAATTAATATGTATTAGGGTTCCTGCCATCTAGGGGAGGAGAGAAAAATTTGGAACAGAAATCTTTGCAAGGGTCAATGTTGTAAAGTTACCCATGTGTATGTTTTGCAAATAAAAAGCTTTAATTTAAAAAAAAAGAATCTTATGCCTGAAAAAAGGAAAATGTGTATCAAAGGAAATTTCAAATGATGAAGAAAAAAATGAACAATTGAAGTCAAAGGCAAAAACAATCTGATTCAATTTCAAATGAAAATAATTAGGGGACAAATCTAGAATAAAAAGTGAAAGTATAATTCACCAGAAAACATTTAATAGTATAATATTGGAGGAATGAAAAGAGCCAAATAATTTTAAATTTAAATTGTATAATAATGTCTTTTAAGCAATTTTAGAACAGAAATGATCTTCCAAGGTGACTCTACAACAAAGATTAGCAAACTTCAGAGAAGAAATGTAAATCTGCTTCTTCATCAGCAATATGTAAATATATATATATATATAAATGGAATAAAAAACAAAAGGCAGATCTCATAAAAAATTATTAACTGCTATTTTTGATACCTTGTCCCACTTTTCAGAACTTGGAAAAATAACCGGAAAAAAAAAAAACAACAACCCCAAAAGGTGGTGTAAAAGTGGCTATGAAAATGCTTACTTGAAGAATTTAGGGTTGCTACAAATAGTAAGCCTTAATGAGAACCCAAAATGTGTTTAGCTCTTTGAAACTGCAGCCAGCACCTAAACATCAAGTATTTACAAAACTAATTGCAAAAAAAATTCTAGAATGTTGTATAACCAAGGTTTTTTAATTGTGGAAGAAAAGAAATGCCTTTCAATGTTATTAAGAAGAAATTTTGCATTAACTATTCTAACAGGGTTACCTAGAATCCACGTTAAGCCTTTTCCCCTATCATGTTTAAGACATGGAGACTCATCTACTGAGAGGAACATGCTCTTTTTATAGAGCCATTGGAACTACCATTAATTATCAATGGAAACTTTATTTACTTTGATTGTAAGAGTAATTTATATGGTCCATTCATTAAATTCCCCTTCTCACAGAAATTTAATCATTTTTAATTAATTATTTAAATATGTTACCAATATTCTATCTTCTACATTTCATCATTGGGTTAGATGTCATCTGACTCCAAAAATCCGGGGATGTTGATAATTCAGTTTGAAAGCAACAAGATAACAGAACTATAACTTCAAATGATTTGTGGCAATGAGTCTTTCAGTGCAGCAATTGCAAACATGTACACACACACACACACACACACAGAGCTATGCTACAAATACTTTCATTGAATACCTATACTGACAGAGCAGGGTTATGTTTCTCTAGAGTTTCCTCCAAATACCAATATGCCCTCAAGGACAACAAAGTCTTTTTAAATTTATTCTAGTCTAAAAGACTTCTTCTAGGTTGGGCATTTTTGTGCCTTGATTTTATAAAGCATGCAAGAAAGAGTAAAACTGGGAAACTTCTATTTCATCTCAACCTTTCAAATTTGAAGATGAATCATATTATTCAGTTGTCCTTACACATTCTGAAAATCAGACCAAAGTATCTGCAAGGAAAATAACTTGTGAAGTTAATAGGTTCTAAAAGTTAGAAATAATACCACAAAGGTAGATAAAAAACAGACTGGGAAAAGTCTTTATGTCATACTAATTAAAAATGGTGGGAAGGAATACTACTACTACTAAATGTCAAGTACTGTGTTAGGAGCAAAGAAAACAAAAGCAAAAATGAAATAGTCCCTAACCTCTAGGAATTTAATTTCTATCAAAAAAGAAAATATATACATATACAAATATATTCAAAATATAAGTCTTCTGAAGGCTGAGTAATTAATTGGAGAAGGAAATTGGGAAACAATGCATAAACTAGATTTTGAAGAAAACTAAGATTTTGGGAGATAAATTTAAGGAGCTAGGCAATTAAGATCAGACAGCTTACTGTCTGGTCTTTAAATTTAAGTCTCATCTATTTGTCTAATATTACCCGACCAAATATTTAAAGAATACTATCATATTATGTTTAGATTTTTTCTTTTTTGTCCATTTAAACATCACCAGTTCCTTCAACCAATCCTTTTATTGCAGAATATCTATTCTTTTCCACAATCTTGATTACCCTCTTCTGTAGAGGGCCACAGATAGTGGGGAACCATGGGTGAGGTAAAAGACCCTTTGGTCCAGTAAGGTATCTTGCTGATGAGTCTGGTTTGGCTCCCCTAAGGTCACATTTAGAGTTCCTGAGAAGTCAGGGGGTGTGACAACCTGTGCTATATTTGAAGCAGAGTTATGCTAAGGTGGCAAGGAAACATCTGCACACAATAGCAAGTTATTTATGTGGGCCCACATGCAGTGCGCTATAGTTATGTAAGTGTATTAATTAAGCATAGGCTATATAAGTCTGAGGATTTTTTTTGAATAAACAGAATTCTGTTTGACCATCCTCTTGATTTCTGCCTCATCACTACTCATCCAAGATCAGGACTCGAGCTGGTATGGAAGTCCTTCAGGGAGCAGGCTGGGACACTCCACCACACTAAAGATTGTTAATGTTCTTCCTAAATGTGATGCCTAGAGCTTAAAACATCAGTGGTTCAAATTTCAACAATATTAACATTTGTCTCATTATGAATACCTTGTGTTGTTTAACACATTCTATAATCTCATTCATCTCTTTGGCTGAATGCCATATTACTGACTTTTGCACATGAACCATCATCTTCTCTGCCTCATATTTGATTATGCTTCATCTTAGTATAATCAACATTTTCCCCAGCCCTTCAAAATATTTTTATATCTTGACTTGATCTTCCAGTATTTTAACCCAGCTTTGTGTTAGTTTCAGGGGGAACGCTTAAATAAATGATTTATATAGGCACTTAATAAATATGTTTAAAACTTGAATCATTTCATTCCTATTCAATGAGAATTTATTATTCAAAACTAAGTTGGCACAACAGACATAATATTTTTTTAAAAATTCACTCCACAATTTTATAATGAGGCATATTTAGAGACTGCTACAAAATTTAGTGTTGTATCAATAAAATACTTAAGGAAATATTTAAACAAAACTAGAAATTTTTTGTTAAAAAATTGATTAATAAGGACAAAAGTCTGGATTCCAAAGAGAAATACTGAAAAAAGTCAGTGATGGTAGAAAACCATTTTCAGATATTTAATTAGAAAATTGATTATCAAAACTATTTGATTTTGAATTGTTATAATTTTATTACACCATATTAATTATATATACTTTATAATCACACTTTTTAATGTTACATGTGCCACTTCAAACTTTACTAGTTAAAATAAAAAAATAGATTAGAAAAATAGGAAAAACCTAACAATAATCATATGTTCAACTAACTTAATAACATCAATTAAGATAAAACTCTTATTTAAAATAAATGATGAGAATACTAGAAGCAGACTAGCAAAAATTAAATTGCCTAAAAAATAAACTGAACATTTTGAAATTATAACAATCAAGCTTGAAGTGAAAATATATTTCCCTTCTTCTTTTGCAAATACTAGTGGGATAAAAATGTTGAATATTCCATGGACTCAATACATTGGTTAATTAGGTTAGTTTTGCTAAAGTGTTTCTCTCTGTGTCTGTGTTTCTGTTTCTGTCTGTCTATGTATTTCACTTGAATTTCCTTTCTCCCTTTTGCTCTTACCTTATCCCCATCCCATCACCTGGAGATCTTTAGTTGGAAGTTGTGTGAGTAGGGGAATATTTTAGAAAAACTTCCTCTTTAATCATGTATCATTGATTCAGTTCGATGGTGTCTGGAGTCTTTTCTGGCACTAATATTCTATGGAGTTCTAGTTTATTAAAATATTTCTTCAGGAAATTAAACAGTGGGATTATCAGCATACCTTTCTAAAGGAATGTTGCTGAGTTGCCAAAAAGCATCACATTAGTAGTCATTTCTGAAAAGAGATGAGATAGTCCCAAATTTGCTGTTGATTACCCCAGATGGATTATGTATCAAAGTAGTCTATAAACTATAATGAAATTATCAGAAAAGAAATTATGCAAGAATAAGGACACTGACATATGAGGGGAAAGCAAGTCTTCTTTCAGCTATTATGAAACAATAGCAAGATTTGGAGTTGGTACACCTGAGTTTAAATGATGCCTCAGTCAATTAATGCCAAAAGGATCTTGGGAAAGTTATTTTTCTTCTTTGTATCTTAGCTTTTTCATTTCTAAAATCAAGGGATAGACCTAGATGACTTCTAGATTTCCTTCCAGCTCTAATCCTACATCTGAATCTGCATACAGACATATATTAATGTTATTTATTCGTTTTTTTTTAATATTAGTACTTACATTTATTTCAGGTATGCAGTTTACACGCATATTACTGAGGAAAACTGGATTGCAAACAAATATACAAATATCATAACAAGCATTATCAAATAACATAACTGGCACTAGTGTTATAAGCATATTAATGGAACTGGTAAGGAAGAATCATGGAAGAGGACTGCAGCCCATGGCATTTTTCTTTTTAACCAAGCCAAAACTCTCGGTAGCACCATAATGGCAATACTTACAAGAAACAGAGAAGATAGAACATTTTTACTACTATTTTTTCAGAATCACTTGCTTTGCATTTAGTGAATTAGGCAGGAAAGTGAACAGTGCATGCATTTTGGCCAGTGTTAACTTCTTTTGAAAGCAAAAATTAAAGGGAATTAAGCTGGCCATACAGGGAATCTGCCTTTTCTACCCGTGTGAGCCTGCACTGTGCTTTGATTCAATGATTGGAGATGGGCATGTGTTTTGCAAACTGCTGTAAAACTTGTCCCCTAATGCCTGAGTGAGTCTTTGGTAGGCTAATACTTCATCATCATTAGCAATAAAAATTATGTGTTTCCCTATCTACCACAGTCATTTTGGGTTCTGTGGTTTTTCTTTATAATCCAAGGTGGCCAAAGAGGATGTTCCAGAAAACAATACAGTAAAATCCTCAATCAACCAGGCACTTAAAACCCAGTCTGTTCCAAAGGCACCAAGAATCAGTGGGGCACATTCTTCCCCCCTTGATGAAAAAAGTAACGGTTTCTTTAAAATGCTTATAAACCAATGGAGTCTTATTTTACATTTTGTATATATTTTACCATATTTGTTTCTGTTTGTCTACTTAATTACCATTATACCTTTCTAGTAAGGTGATATAATTATACAAGATATACCACGTACCATGTTTCTCGATTTCAAACTTGTGCAAAAATTGCCATAACATTGCTCAAAGTGTACAAGTATCCAAACAGTAGTAAATGGGCTGCATTAAGCTCTGTATATCCACATTGCATATGATTTATCCCAGAAGGGAAAATAATTGTGCCCAGTTATGAGTAGAAATGTTATAAAGGACATCAGCTATTGTAGAATAATCTTCAAGGATTCTGGGAGACTCATATTTCTTTTAAACAGTATCCCTTAGTGGTTTTCAATAAATTGCCACTACCCATTTATCAGAAAGTCTCAAGTTTTCATGAGAATGTTGTAGAACTACATTAATATTTATATATTCATTATAAATTAAGCCAAATTTCTATCTGAATACACATGTATGTACTTTAAAGCAAAATTTTGTGGCAAACACACAAAACATTAGCTTTGATCTTATAGTTTATTGTCCTTTTATAATGCACTTTTAAAGCTTCAGTTCACTTCACAGAGTTTGGTAATTAAGATCCACATGAAGCATTTTGCCTTGTTCCATATAAAATCTAATTGAATCATTATTATGAAACCTGGCTTCTGCTGGTAACTTGAAACTTAAAGTAGTCACAGGTAGTTCAACCAGCTCCAGAAAGGGCTGTTCAGTGGTAAATATCTTGCAGCACTTACAAGTCTAAATTTCAGTCTGAATTGTAGTATTTAATTCCATAACCTGTTGTGAATCATTGTTATTTGTTTCCTTTAGTCCCCCGCCAAAACAGAGATCTACACTGGCAGTTGTCACACTGCTCTCACTTGCTCTTCAGCAATATAACTCACTGGTGGAACTTCAGCAGGGGTGGTCAGCACAGGAATGCCATTTGGATGGGGAGAGTTTTCCAATCGGTCATTTTCTACTTCAGGAAGAATGCTAACAGTAGCAAAACGTGTATGATAATCATTGGAGCCATGACTACAAGAAGTTTTCATGCTTTCCAAGTCAGAGCAACTGAATTCAGAAAATGACTTGAGTGGGAGTCAGCTACTGACGGAATGCTGTCACTGAGAGATGGAGAGTCAAATTCACTGGAGTTCGTGCTCTGTTGCTCTAACACCTGTGCATCCATGTCCTCTCTGGTCTCATTTATCTTCATGCTACTCTTTTTCCTCAGTTTACCTTTAGGTTTTTTGCTTGCTGTTTCTTTGGACAACTTGGTGGCACTGGATTTACCTTCTGGCATACCAGATGAACCACCAGCATGACCACGACCAAGAGCACTACTACCATCTTCCACGCTACTGCTTCCACTATTGTGTCGGAATTTGGCTGGCTTAGATTCAATATCGACTTGCACCTCCATACTATTGCCTTCTTTGTCCAATGGGATGTAGGAATTTAGGATAGATCCTGCCATTGCTTTGGTACTGGCATTATCACTAACCGTTCCCAAACTGACTGTGCCAGATTCTCCACTTAGACTGTACCGCTCTTTCTGTACATCAGCTTGTACTTCCAACTGGTTAAAACAGTTGACCATTGCACTTCCTGATAGACTCCCAGTTATACTAGCTCCGGCTAGTGCCATAGTGCTGGCTGTTTCACTCAAGTTGTCTCGAATGGCTCCTATTCGATCCATGTGGCTTCCACTAGCACTCAAACTACCAGTCAGTCCACCAACACTGCCTTCGCCTATGCTAGGGTTGTGGCGTGCTTCTGCTACTGAAGTCGCATCTACTGCTATATTCGTTCCACCAACATTTATATCATTTTCATCATCAAATTCAATCCTGACTCCCTTTCCATTGCCTGCTGACACTCCACAACCTCCACTTCGACAGAGAGATATTGGAACGACTCCATAAACATAAGCCAACATAATAGGAACACCAATGCCTACAGTTACTGCAGCTACTACTGGAGATACTATTACAGACAGTGTTACACCACCTGCTATGGCCAAATTCCGTTTGTGTTTTGAAATATCCTTGCCTTCATATCGATTATGAATCTTACGTCCAACATAGACAGGGATTCCAATAATCATTGCAGGAATAGCAATACCAGCTATTAAAGCAATTCCTACAGGAGCACCAACAAGTGTTCCCAGCTGCCACAATATTTTCTTCTTACGGCTCCAAGGCTTCTTTCCCCAAAAAGTACATCCTGATGGGCTTAAATAATGTAAATCTGAGATCTCTTTCATACACAACCAACAAAACTCACAACCACAGACAGCACATGTCATGTGATTGCAACTTCCATCATTCATCTTTATTATGTAAGCAGCACATCGTGGACATGGTTTTATATCATCAGCTGCTGCTCCAGACTCTTGGCTATAACTAATGGAAGAAGAACGTATTGTTCTCAGACGGAGGCTCTGGGCTCTCTCCTGTCGGGCAGCATCACAGGTCTGGTTTGGGTTCCATATTTGCTTACAATGGTAGCAGAACTCTGTTCCACAGCCTTCACGTCCACAAGTTAATTTTGGACAGCTAGCACAGCCAAATGCTATCACAGCACATCCACAGTCTGGAACTGGGCACCACCTACAGTCAGGGTCTGCAACAAGCCACCGTCTAAGCATAAATTCTTCATATTTTTCCATCAAGATATGATCACTTAATATCAAGCGAATATCATGGGGATTAAATCGTTCTGTGCATTCTGGGCATCTGATATTAACTCTACTTTCAGAGATTTCAATTCTCAGATATTGTCGTAAGCAATCCACACAAGATCTATGATGACAGGTCATTATATCAGGAAATCTTTCTTTAGAATGCCGCAAAAGGCATAAAGGACATTCCATAAACTCTCCATTTTGTTTGCTGTTGATAGTTGTTCCATTGTCATTAGAGGTATATGTAGAGAAAACAGTGTTCTTATCAGTACATATTTCAGAATGTATACTTTCAATACTTGCAATTCCATCTACTCCGCCATTGAGATCTCTTGATTTACGTTTGGTATCCTTTTTCTTCCTAAATAGAAATGACCTAAAGGACCTTTTTTTGGGTGCCTTTTTAACAGATGGCAAACTCGCAGAGGAGGCAGAAGACTGAAGGTCCCGATCTGACCCCATTTGCCGATGCAAACTCATGTCTAGGATACTCATTATAACTGAATCAAGGTCAGGGTTCACATACAACCCTCATCATATTTAGTAGTAAGTTTTATTTTTCTTGTCTCTGCATTAAGATTTGGCCATGATGTGAGATAATTCTTCTTAGTTCCTGCTGAAGAACCTTCACAACAGTTTTAATTTCCAAGCGATTGTTCTTATAGATGTTCTTTTTTGGTTGAAGTCTACCACCATCTGGAATAGATAGATGTACTTAGCAAAGCAATATCATCCCTTCTGTTTTCAGCTGTGCAGGTGTATTGTTTTGATCTTAGCGCATCTTCTTTCAGGTAACGAAGTGACATTTTAAAACTTCGACTCCTGTGCAGCGGCGACGGCAACCAGGGCCGGGGACCACTGTCTGCTGGCGGCCAGGCCCATCTCCCAGCAGCGGCGGCAGCGGCGGCGGCGTCCAATGTTATTTATTCAATAAATATTTATCAGATTCCTACTTTGTTTAATAGCAGTTATAGAAGACCAATTTATATGTCATAGTTTATAGGCTATAATGGTATAGATTCTCTTTTTCTTACTCAGTCTCTATCCTTAGATTCCAACTAGTTTTATCTAACTTTATGGATAAGCAAATGGAGTCTCAAAAGGATTATTAAGTAACTTTCTTTTTGTAACTTGGGTAGAAAGCAGCAGAGGTGAAATTGCAATTGTCCTTTGGTTCTTGTCAGCATTGTTTCCACTAAGAACATTGCTCCCTCACAATTGCAGATAATTATAATATACTATGTCATATAGTGATTCCTCCAAGTACAAAATAAGCAGGTAGAAATGTCACAAATGAAATCAAAAGACACTAGGCACCCAGTCTGTCTTTAAAATCCAATAAAGTCTTGGAAAATGAGGAAGATGAAGAAAAACTGCTTCAAAATATAGTTTAAGATGATCCCTAAAATCTGATATTTTTAAATCATCAAATAAGTTACATAATTTCAGAGTCAGCAGAAGTCTGACTAAATCAGAACAGCAAAGCCATACTACAATTCTGATTCACTATTTCACTTTCTCTTTGTGTTTTGAACTTCAATAAAGGCTTCTTCCAGACATTCAATGTTTTCCTCTTGGAACTTGAGGATTTAAAACTAAAAAATATGAACTGAGATTTTTACAAGAATGTTTATATCCAAACTTGTCTATTGCAAATTACCATCTCCCTGGCTACCACCCACATAAAAGAAATTGACTGACCAAAGACTTTAATATTAATAAGATCTCAAATTCAAATATAAATTCAGTGATACAGAAGACTTTTGTCTAATGTTTATCTCTTGTCATTTAATCTCTTTCATTTCCTTATAACTAAGAAATCTATTCTTCATCCACATAATGATTTCTAATCTCTCCTCTCCTCAAAGTATTCCCAAGGTATTAACCCTACTTTAAACTACACTTTCCTCTAGAAATCTTGTGGTGAATCAGTTCAATTTTTAGCATATCCTTTACTTTTGAATCCATTGCACCTTTATCATATCATGAATTACACATTGCCTAATCCCAAATCTTGATTATTTCAACCATATGCCCCCTCCAATGTTGCTCAAATGGAACTAGAGGAAATCACAAATCTTGCCAACTGGGTCCAAATTTATATCATTTAGTCACAATTGAAAACTCAAGCCATTTCTTCCACCTTGCTTTACCCAAAGAGCAATACTTATATCCTTCCCTGTCCATTAACAAAAGCAACAACCTTCTTTTCTTTTCTTTTCTTTTTTTTTTTTTTTTTGGTACCTGATGGTTTTATTTTTTAATTTTTTAATTAATACTTTTTATTTGCAAAATATATGTATGGGTAATTCCTAAACATTAACCCTTACAAAGCTTTCTGTTACAAATTTCCCCCCCCC
>JAJPUD010028232.1:0-14860 GCA_023553655.1 Myrmecobius fasciatus
GGTAATTTGGGTTTATGTATAATATTCTGTACCTGTGGTCCCCACTACTGAAAATCAGTTTTTGATAATGGAACTTTTTACATTTAATAATTTGTGAGTTTCTTTAATATATTCTTTAATATATTGCTCCCCACTATTAAAAATCAATATTAGAGTGTGGAACCCTTTACTTGTCTCAGATAATTTTAAGAGTATATATAATATTCTGCACATGGAATCTTTTCTCCTTAAAACCATTATTAGTAACTGCAACTCCACTATGTTTCCTAGATAATTTTGAGTGTGTATATAATGTTCTGTACCGGTAGTCCCAAGTATCGAGAGCCAGTATTAGCTAGTTCAACCTTTTCTATTTTGTGGATCATTTTGAGAGTTTATTAAATATTCTGCAAATAGAGTGCCCCTTCCTTAAAAGCAAGCTAGCTCCTGCAATCCCATTAGTTTGGCAACCCCTTAGTTTGCATAGATATTTTTGAGAGTGAGCATAAAATTCTATACCTGCAGGGTCCTCTTTTAAAAACCAATACTAGTGAATATAACCTCATTATGATACCTCAACACCTCAGCTGAGAGTGTATGTGACACTTTGTACTGCTAGTGCCTACTATTAAAAACCAATATTAACTACTGAAACCCCATTATATTTCCTAGATAATGTTGAGAGTGCATATAATATTCTGTACCTACGGTTCTCATGATTGAAAAACAATATTAAGTACTACAACCTCCTTAGGTTTCATATATAATGTGTGTATAATAATCTAAATGTGTATAATATCAAATGTGTATAATAATCTACACTCTTCTAGTCCCCACCACTGAAAACCAATATTAGAAACTGCATTCCCTTATGTTTCCTTGACAATTTTGAGAGTATATATAATATTCAGCACTTGTAAGACCCACTCCTAACAACTAATACCCGTTACTGAAACCTTAGTATGTGTCTTAGATAATTTTCAGAGTATATACAATATTCTCTGCCTGTCGTCCCCGTTACTGATAGCCAACATTAGCTACTGCAACCCCTTATGTTTCAAAGATATTTTTGTTAGTATTTAATTCTGTAACAACAACGCCCTTTTTAAAAAAGCAATACTAGTTAGCCACTCCATTATGGTACTTAGATATTGTTGAATGTGTGACACTGTTCTTCTAGTGCCCACTATTGAAAGCCAACAGAAACCTCATTATATTTACTAGATAATTTTGAGATTATGTATAATATTCTTCATATATAGTCCCTCCTCCTGAAAACCAATACTAGCTACTACACCCCCATTATTTTTCATAGATAATGTAGAGAATGTTAATAATATTAGGCACTTGTTTTCCCCACTGTTTAAAAACCAATATTAGCTACTGCAAATTCCTTATATTTTCTAGATAATGTTGAGAATCTATATAATATTTTGCACCTCTAGTCCCCACTATTTAATACCAATATGAGGTACTTCACCCCCTTATTATTCCTAGATAATTTTGAGAGTGTGTATTATATTCTGCACCTGCAGTGCCCACACTTGAAAACCATTACTAGCTACTGCAGCTCCATTATGTTTCACAGATAATTTTGAGAATGTATATAATATAGTTCAGCTGAAGTTCCCAATATTGAAAATTATTATTAGCTACTGCAACCCTTTGGTTTCCTCCATAATTTTGAGACTTGATAAAATATTCTATGAATATAGTGTCCCTTCGTGTAAACCAATACCAGCTACAGCATCTCCATTATTTTTTGTAGATAATTTTTAATGTTTTTAATATTCTGCCCCGTTGCATCCACTCTTTTCAATCAACATTAGCTACTGCACCTATAGTTCACATTATTGAAAACTAATGATAGTATAATTTATTAAGTTTCTTAGATAATTTTAAGAGTGTATATAATATTCTGCGGTTGCAGTACCCACTCTTGAAAATCAATATTAGCTACTACAAGCCCTTTAAGTTTCCTAGACAATTTTGAGAGTGTATAAAATATTCTGCCCTTATATTGTCTCCTCCTAAAAAATACGAGTGCAACCCCACTATGTTTTGTAGATAATTTTGAGAGTGTGTATAATATTCTGCATATATAGTCCCTACTATTGAAAGCCAATATTAGATAGTGGAACCCCTTATGTTTCCTATCTAGGAATAGTCCCTCCTGAACACCAATATTAGCTACAGTTGCCCCATTACTTTTCCTCGATAATTGTGAGAAAGAATATATTATACTCCATACCTGGATTATAATATATAATTAAAATATAAAATCTCCATTATTTAATTTAAATCATTTAAACATTAGCTACTGAAATTTCTTATATTTTCTATATAATTTTGAGAGTCTGTATAATATTCTGCACTTATATTCCTTATCCCTTTTGATTTCTAGATAATTTTGAGAGTGTATATAATATTCTGCAACTCTAGTGCCCACACAAGAAAACCAATACTAGCTACTGCAACCCCACTATGTTTCTTAGATAATTTGGAAATTTGTTATATATACAGCACCTTTACTCCCCACTACTAAAAATCAATATTAGATAGTTTCTTAAGAAATTTTCAGAATGTATATAATGTTGTGTACATATGTAATCCTTCCTCCTTAAAACCATGATTAGCAACTGCAACACCATTATATGTCTTAGATAATTTTGAGAATATATATAATATTCTGTTCCTGTAGTATCCATTATTGAATACCAATATCAGATACTTCAGCCCCTTATGTTTTGGAGATAATTTTGAGTGTATATGATATACTTCACCTTTGATCTCCAGAATTGAAAACCATTATTAGCTACTGCAATCCCTTTGTTTCCTCCATAATTTTGAGAGTTTATGAAATATTTTTCAAATATAGTGCCACCTGCTATAAACCAATACTAACTACTGCAACCCCATTATTTTTTGTAAACAATTTAAGGTTTTTAATATTCTGCCCCTGTTATCCCCACTATTTAAAACCAGTATTCACTACTGCAATTCCTTATATTTCCCATATAATTTTAAAAGTGTATACATTTTTCTGTACCTACAATCCACATGACTGAAAACCAGTATTAGGTACTGCAATCCCTTATTTTTTTTAGATCCTTTTGAGAGTCTATGTAATATCCTGCACATATAGTCCTTTCTCCTCAAAACCAGTACTAGAAACTGCAACCCATATGCCCTTGATAATTTTAAGTTTATATAATATTCAGCACCTATATGCCCTCTCTTGAAAAAGAATACTAGCTACTGCAACCCCATTCTTTTTCTTAGATAATTTTGAGAGTGTCTATAATGTTTGCTATTTGCGATCCTAATTATTAAAAACCAATATTAGCTATTGCAACTCCTTTTGTTTCGTAGATCATTTTAGAGTATGTATAATATTCTGCAACTTTTGAGAGTGTATATTATATTCTGTACCTGTAGTCCCCACTATTTAAAATCTGTATTAGCACTGTGAACGGATCCAGCCATTCTGGAGAACAATTTGGAACTAAGCCCAAAGGGTTATCAAACTCTGCATATCCTTTGATCCAGCAATGTCTTTATTGGGCTTGTATCCCAAAGAGATCATAAAAAAGGGAAAGGGCCCCACATGTGCAAAAATGTTTGTGGCAGCCCTTTTGTGGTGCAAGGAACTGGAAACTGAATGGATGCCCATCAATTGGAGAGTGGCTGAATAAATTATGGTATATGAATGTTATGGAATATTATTGCTCTGTAAGAAACGACCAGAAGGACGATTTCAGAGAGGCCTGGAGACACTTGCATGAACTGATGCTCAGTGAAGTGAGCAGAACCAGGAAATCATTGTACACAGCAACAGGAAGATTATACGATGACCAATTCTGATGAATGTGGCTCTTTCCAACAATGAGATGATTCAGATCAGTTCCAATAATCTTGTGATGAAGAGAGCCATCGACATCCAGAGAGGACTGAAGAGAGGACTGTGGGAATTTAGTGTGAATCACAACATAGTATTTTCACTTTTTTGTTGTTGTTTGCTTGCAATTTGTTTTCTTTCTCATTTGTTCCTTTTTGATCTGATTTTTCTTGTGCACAAGATAATTATGGAAATATGTATAGAAGAATTGCACATGTTTAACATTGGATTACTTGTTGTCTAGAGAAGGAGGTGGGGGGAAGGGAGGAAAAAATTTGGAACACAAAATTTTACAATTGTGAATGTTGAAAATTATCTATGTGTATGTTTTGAAAATAAAAAGCTTTGGGGCAGCTAGGTGGCACAGTACATAGAGCACCATCCCTGAAGTCAGGAGGACCTAAGTTCAAATGTGGCCTCAGACACTTAACACTTCCTGGCTGTGTGACCCTGGGCAAGTTATTTAACCCTAATTGCCTCAGCCAAAAAAAAAGCTTTTAAAAACAAAATAAAATCAGTATTAGCTACTGCAATGACTTACATTTCCTACCTAATTTTTAGAGTTTAATATTCTGTACCTTTAGTCCCAACTATTGAAAACTAATATTAGCTACTGTAATACCTTATGTTTCATAGGTAATTTTGAGAGTATATATCATATTCTGCACTTATATTTCATCATCCTGACAATCAATACTAGCAACTGAAACCCCAATATGTTTTCTAGATGATTTTGAGAGTGCATATAATACTCTGCCCCTACAATCCTTCCTACTGAAAATCAGTGCAAATAACTTCAACCCCATTCTGTTTCCTAGGTAATTTTGAGAGTGTATATAATATTTTGTAACTGTAATCCTCATTTTTGAAAAACAATATTAGCTACTATAACCCCCTTAGGTATCATAGGTAATTTTGAGGATATGTGGAATAATCTGCATCTTTAGTTCCCCTCACTGAAAACCAATAATACAGACTGCAATCAGTTAGGATTCCAAGAAAATTTTGAGATAATGATATATATATGTATATATAATATAACATATACAACATAATAAGATAATTATATATAATAAATATAATTTTCTGTACCTATAGTCCTTCCTCCTGATAATCAATAGTAGCAATTTCAACCCCATTCTGTTTCCTAGATAATTTTGAGAGTGCTGATACCTAGACCAGGTAGGCTGAAAACAGAAAAAGAAAATTATAGATCAATTTCCCTAATTACTATTGATGCAAAAATCTTAAATAAAACATTAGCAAAGATATTACAGCAAGTTATCACTAGGATAATACATCATGACCAAGTAGGATTTATACCAGAAATTCAAGGCTGGTTCAACATTAGGAACACTATTAGCATAATTGACTATATCAATAACCAAGCTAACAGAAATCATATGATTATCTCAGTAGATCCAGAAAAAGCATTTGACAATGAAGTTTTCCTTAAAATTATAGCTTCTATTTAAAACCATCAGCAAGCATATGTAATGGGGATAAACTAGAACCATTCCCAGTAAGATCAGGAGTGAAACAAGTTAGCCCACTATCATTATTACTATTCACTTAGCAATAAAAGAAGAAAAAGAAATTAAAAGAATTAGAGTAAGTAATGAGGAAACCAAATTATCACTTTTTGCAGATGACATGATATACTTAGAGAATCCTAAAAAAAACTACTAGAAACAATTCACCCTTTAGCAAAGTTGCAGTATACAAAATAAATCAACATAAATCATCAGAATTTTTACATGTTACCATCAAAGTCCAGCAGCCAGAGATACAAAGGGAAATTCCATTTAAAATTTAATTGTAGATAATTTTGAGAGTGTGTAATATTCAGCACCTGAAGAAACCACTCCTGACCATCAATACTAGCTACTGAAACCCCAGTATGTTTTCTAAACAATTTTGAGAGCTCATATAATATTCTGTTCCTAAAGTCCTTCCTCCTGAAAAATCAATACTACCAACTTCAACCCCATTCTGTTTCCTAGATAATTTTGGGAGAGTATATAATATTCTGTACCTGTAGTCTTCACTTTTGAAAAACAATATTAGCTACTACAACCCCCTTAGGTTTCATAGATACTTTCCAGAATGTGTATAGTAATCTGTACCTCTAGTCCCCACCACAAAACCAACATTAGAGGATGCAATCCCTTATACTTCCTAGATAATTTTGAGAGTGTATATAATATTCAGTACCTACAGTACCCATTCCTGTCAACCGGTACTAGATACTTAAACTCCAGTATGTGTCCTAGATAATTTTGAGAATTCATACAATATTTTCTGCCTGTAGTCCCTACTATTGATGACCTGTATCGCCATAGCTACTGCAATCCCTTGTTTCATAGATATTTTTGATTGTTAATATAAAATTCTATAATTTCAGTGCCCTTTTTAAAAAAAACTAATATTAGTTAATAAAGCCCCATTATGAACCTAGATAATGTTGAGAGTGTATATAACACTTTGTACTTCTAGGGCCCATTATTGAAAACCAATAATAACTACTAAAATCCCATTATGTTTCCTAGATAAGGTTGAGAGTGTATACAATATTCTGCAAATATAGTTCCCCCTACTGAAAACCAAAAGTAGCTATTGAAAGCACATTATTTTTCATAGATAATTTGGCAAATGTTGATACTATTCAGCAGTGGTCCTCTCCACTATTGAAAACCAATATTAGAGCTGTGTGACCCTGGGCAAATCACTTAACCCCAATTGCCTCAGCAAAAAGAAAAAAAAAAAGAAAACCAATATAAGACACTGCAACTCCTTATGTTTCCTCTATTATTTAGAGAATGCATATTAATATTCTGCAACTATAGTAGCCACTATTTAATACCAATATTAGGTATTGTAACCCCTTAAGATTCATAGATAAATTTGAGAGAGTATATATTCTACAACTGCAGTGCCCACACTTGTAAACCAGTATTAGCAACAGCAACCCAATTATATTTCCTAGATAATTTTGAGAATGTATATAACATTCTGTACTTGTAGTCCCCACTATTGAAAACCAGTATCACCTACTACAACCTCTCCCGTTTCATAGATAAGTTTATAGTACATATAATATTTTGCACAAATAGTCGGTCTTCCTGAAAATGAATTCTGGCTACAACAGCTCCATTTTGTTTCCTAGCTAATTTTAAAAGAGTATATTATATTCCACACCTGTGGTCCCCACTATTGAAAACCAGTATAAGCCACTGCAATCCCTTATGATTCATAGATAATTTTGAGAGTGAATATAATATTCTGCAACTGCAGTGTCCACTCTTGAACCACAATAGTTGCTACTGCAACACCATTCTTTTTTCCTAGATGCTTTTAAGAGTGTATATAATATTCTACAACTGTAGCCCACATGACAGAAAAACACTTTATGTTTAGTAAATAATTTTGAGAATGTATAAAATATAAAAGAAAATGTAATGAGCCCTATTAAAAAACACTAGCTACTGCAAACCCACTATGTTTCTTAGATAATTTGTTGAGTGTCTATGATCTGTACCTGTAGTTCCCATTATTGAAAATCAATATTAGATACTGCAACCCGCATAGATAATTTTGAGATAGAATTTTGTATATAATATTCTGTACCTGTAGTCCTAATTAGTGAAAAACCAATATCATAGACAAACCCCTTACATTTCCTAGATAATTTTGAAACTATATATAATACTTGGCACATATCGTCCTTCCCCCTGAAAATCAATACTAGTAACTGCAGCCCCATATTGTTTCCTGGATAATTTTGAGAGTGTTATAATATTCTGTACCTGTAGTTCTAGCTATGGAAAATCATTATTGTCTACTGTAATCCCTTACATTTCATACATAATTTTTAGGGTTTATATAATATTCTGTACCTTTAATCCCAAATATTGAAAACCAGTATCAGTTACTGTAACCATTTATGTTTCATAGACAATTTTGAGAATGTGTATAATATTCTGTACCTGTAGTCCCCACTTTTGAAAATCAATATTTGCTACTACAATTCCTTATGATTCATAATTTTGAGAAAAATATTCTACAACGGCAGTGTCCACTCTTGAAAACCAATACTTGCTACTGCAACACCATTATGTTTCCTAGATAATTTTGAGAGTGAATATGATATTCTACAACTGTAGCCCATATTCTTGAAAAACACTATCAAATACTTCAACCACTTTATGTTTGCTAAATAATTTTGAGAGTTTATAAAATATTCTGCACATATAATGACCGCTACTGAAAAAAAATTCTAGCTACTGCAATCCCACAAAGTTTCTTAGGTAACTTTGATATTTGTATAATATTTTGCTCCTCTAGTCTCCACTATTGAAAATCAATTTTTGATACTGCAACCCCTTCCATTTTCCTATATAATTTTAGTGTCTATATAATATTCTGCATATATTATTCACCTCCTAAAACCCAATACTGGCTACAGCAGCCTCATTATGTTTTGCAGATAATTTTGAGAGTGCATATTATATTCTGTACCTATAGTCCCCATTAATAATTACCATTATTAGCTATTGTAATTCGTTAAGATTCCAAGATAATTTTGAGAATGTATATAATATTCTGTACCTAGAGGCCCCAGTACTGAAAACCAATATTAGCTACTATAACCCCTTAGGTTTCATACATAATATTGAGAGTGTATATAATATTCTGCACCTGTAGTCCCCACTATTTAAAAATTATTAGATAGTGTAACCATTTACATTTACCTAGATAGTTTTAAGAGTGTATAACATATTTGGCACATATGATCCTTCCTCCTGAATGCTAATACTAGCAACTGCAACCCAATTCTGTTTCCTAGATAATTTGGGGAGTATATATAATCTTTTATACCTGTACTCCCTTATGTTTCATAATTTTGATAATGTGTTTAATATTTTGCATCTATAGTTCCTACTCCTGAAGACCAATATTAGCTACCACAATCCCTTATGGCTCATAATTTTGAGAGTTATTCTGCAACTGCAGTGTCCTCTCTTGAAAACCAATACTTAATGGGGCAGGCAGGTGGTACAGTGGGTAGAGCACCAGCCCTGAAGTCAGGAGGACCTGAGTTCAAATCTGGTCTCAGACACTTTACACTTCCTAACTGTGTGACCCTGGGCAAGTCACTTAACCTCAATTGCCTCTCAGCAAAAAAAAAATAAATAAATTCCACAATACTTACTACTTCAACATCATTATTTTCTAGATAATTTTGAGAATGTATATAATATTCTATAACTGTAGCCACATTATTGAAAAACATTATTAGGTAGTTCAACCACTTTATGTTTACTAAATAATTTTGATATTTGTTACCTTCAAGACAAATTATCGAAAACCATTATTAGCTGTTGCAACCTCTTTTGATTCATAGATAATTTTACAGTGTGGTTAATATTCTGCAACTTTAGGGTTCACACTTGAAAACCAATACTACTTCCTAGATTGTTTAGGGGTCATATATAATATTCTGTACTTGTAGTCCATACTATTATAAATCAATATTAGCTACTGCAACCGCACTGCTAGATTATTTTCAGAGTATATATAATCTTCTGTACCTGTTGACCCAATTATTGAAATCCAGTATTAGCTACTGTAACCCTTATGTTTCATCAATAATTTTGGCAGTATATGTAATATTCTTCACCTGTAGTCTCAACTGTTTCCCAGATAATTGAGAGTATATAAAGTATTTGCCCATATAGTATCCTCTCCTGAAAACCACTAAGAACTACTGCAACCCCACTCCGTTTCTTATATAATTTTAGGAGTATGTCTGCACTTCTGATCTCATCTATTGGAAATCAATATTAGATGCTACAACCTCTTATGTTGTATAGATAATTTTGAGAATATATATAACATCCTGCACCTGTAGTCTCAACTATTGAAAATCACTATTAGATACTACTACCCCTTATGTTTCCTATATAATTTTGAGAATCTATATAATATTCTGTACCTATAGTCTCCATTATTGAAAACCAATATTAGCTGCAACATCTTCTGTTTCATAGGTAATTCTGGGAGTGTATATCATGTTCTGTACCTATATTCTCAACTACTGAAAAACCAATATTATCTATTATAACCCCTCATTTTTTCTAGATAATTTTGAGTATATAAAATATTCTGCAAATACAGTGTCCCCTCCTGAAAACCAGTACTAGCTACTGCAAATCCACTGTTTCTTAGATAATTTTGGGAGTATGTATAATTGTCTTCACCTCTAGTCTTACCTATTAAAATCAGTAGTAGATACTGCAACCCCTTATGTTTCATAGACAATTTTGAGAGTGTATATAATATTCTGTACAAGTAGTACCTACTATTGAGCACTGTTATTAGCTACTGCAATCCCTTATGATTCACAGATAACATTTTGAGAGTGGGTATAATATCCTCCAACTGCAGTGTCCACTCTTAAAAACCAATATTTGCTACGGCAACACAATTCTTTTTCCTGGATAATTTTGAGAGTTTGTATAATATTTAGTGCCTGCAATCCTAATTATTGAAAACCAATATTAGGGGGCAGCTAGGTAGCACAGTGGATAGAGCACCAGCCCTGAAGTCAGGAGGACCTGAGTTCAAATTTGACTTCAGACACTTAACACTTCCTAGCTGTGTGACCCTGGGCAAGTCACTTAACCTCAACTGCCTCAGCAAAAAGCAAAAAAAAAAAATTAGCTACTGCAATCCCTTTTGTCTCATAGATAGGATGTGTATAATATTTTACAACCTTAGTGTCCACTTTTGAAAGCTAATAACTAGCTACTGCAACCCCATTATATTTCCTAGATTATTTTGAGTGTATATAATATTCTACACCTGTAGTCTCCACTATTGAAAACCAATATTAGCTACTGCAACCCTTTTGCTTTTCTCAGATAATTTTGAGAGTGTGTATAAAGTATTCTGCTCATATAGTGTCCCCTCCTGAAAACTAATGCTAACTACTGCAACCCCAATATGTTTCTTAGATAATTTTAAGAGTGTGTATAGTAGTCTGCACCTCTAGTCTCATCCATTGAAAACCAATATTCGATACTGCCACCCCTTATATTTCTTAGATAATTTTGTGAGTGTATATAATATCTTGTACCTGTAGTCCCTCTAGTGAAAACTAGTATTAGCTACTACAACCCCTTATGTTTCATAGGTCATTTTGAGAGTGTGTATAATATTCTGCTCCTATAGTCCCCACTATGGAAAACCAATACTAGTTACTGCAACCCCATTACATTTCTTAGATAATTTTAAGAGTGTATATAATATTCTGCCCATATGGTGTTCCCTCCTGAAAACCAGTAGTAGATTTTGCAACTCCACTGTTTCCTAGATAATTTTCTGGATATCTATAATGTTCTGTACCTATAATCCCAAATATTGAAAACCAGTATAAGCTACTGCAACCCCTTTTGTTTCCTAGGTAATTTTGGAAGTATAATAATATTTTGCACTTATAGTCCCCACTATTGAAAACCAATATTAGCTACTGCAATTCTTTATGATTCCTAGGTAATTTTGAGAGTATATATATATATATATATATATATATACACACACATATATATATATATATACACACACATATATATATATATATATTCTGAAATTTTAGTACCTGCCATTGAAATGTAATACTAGTTAATGCAAGCCCATTATTTTTTCCAGATAATTTTGAGAGTATTAATAATATTCTGCACCTGTAATCCCCAGCCTTCAAAACCAATGCTAGGTAAAGCAATCTCATTATGTTTCAAAGATAATCTTGAGCATGTAAATAATATTCTGCACCTGTAATCTCCTGGCTCACTGGAGGAAGGGTTGATTGACTCTTAGCGGACCTAAATCCTTTTCCAAATTGGATGGAGGGATGAGGTCTGGAACCTCTCCCAGCTTTCCTGGGCCTCAGAGGGGTGGGTTTGCTGACAAGCCTAAGTATTTTCCTCTGGTATGTTTGTTGGCGCCCCAAGGCAGAACTGTAGGCCTATAGAGGGCCTAAGCAGGGAAATGTCCCTGCACGTGGAACCCGTAGCTCAGAAAAGACACTTGACCAGTTTCAATTTGAAGGGATTTTGAGCCAGGGAACTGTTTGATTTATCATTGAGCCGAAATCTGTAACTGAAGTCCAAATAATTTCAATAACTTACTGAAGGCCATGTAAGTAGTAAATATCAGTCAGCATTTGAACCCACATCCCTTAATTGTAATTCCATCATGTTATCTCTGGGGACTTTTACTTGAACCAAGTGTTTCCCCAGAGTATATCAATATGTGTTTGCAAGTGTTAAGTATGACTCCCCAAAAGATAGAAAAGACTTATGCAAATGTATTCCCATGTAAGATGTGGATATATGTCTACCACATAGCTTGTTGGGTTGTCCAAGTACATAAACAGGCTTGATGGTGACCTGAATAGATATCTCTGCAATTTGATCTGTTCTTCTCCAAGGGAGAGGGTGATTTCTGCCTTGAGAGTAGCAGGAGAAATCCTGTGGCTGGCACTTTCTCCCTTCTGTCTCTATGCGAAAATTGTATCTATTTGGCCCCTCGAATATTACTGATCTTGGAATTCAGAACAAAAATTTGTCTTTAACACAATTATTTAATTTAATTAGGTTTTTTTTTCCTTTTTTAGTTAATTTTTAATTCATTTTAAATTTAAGTACAAAAGGAGAAAAAAAATTGTCATGTATAAGTAGACTACAAGAGAAAATTCAAAATAAAACAGTACATTTTCATTTCAAGAAAACCTATATAATAAATGCTACACATTGTTTTCAAATCTACCCAGAATTTCTCTTTTAGGTTTTCTATTGTTCTCTGCTGTGCACTTTTTAACTTTATTTTTTTCTCCTTCCCCTCCCCTCATTCCTATGTATATATATATATATATATGTGTGTGTGTATGTGTGTATGTATGTATATATACACAAACACATACAAATACACACATATCCATGTATGTAACTATCTGTAAACATACATATATGCAAACATATACACTCATACACATATATGTAAGATCATACTATGTATATTTCTTCTTGTGACCTCTTTCTCTGAAGATGGATCTCATCTTCCTTCATAGGTCCAAGTCTTTCCATGTTTTTCTACATCAATTAGTTCATCACTTCCTATACCACAGCAATATTCCAACCCAATCACATCCTATCTGAGAGATTGTCTATGAAAAATTTTTTATTCCTTCTATTTTTGACCACACAGGTCTTATTTATAGGAGAAAATTTTAATTTAAAATAATTGAAATTATTTTTATACTTCAGCAATGTTTATTATTATTAAACCTTATAATAAATATATAACAAATACCAGGAAATGAAATATTACTAAACCTTATAATATAATTTAAGTTCCGATACTGCTGAATCTGCTTCCTTTGCATCTTTCTTCCCTGTTTTTAAAAAAATTTCTGACGTTTTGTTCTTCCAAATGATCTTAACTATTTTTTCTAACTCAATAAAATAAAGTTTAGTCATCTAATTGGGATGGAATTGAATAAATAGATTAGTTAAATAAAATTGTAATTTAAAAAATTATTTTGGCTTTACCTACCCATGAAGAATATTCCTTCAGTTATTTAGATCTGATATATTTATATGGTGTTTTATATTTATATTCATATAGTTCCTGTATCTCTTTTAGTGAGTATACTTCTCAGGAATTTGTATCGTCTAGTTATTTTAAATGGTCCAGAACAATATTGAATGCTATTACTGACATGTAGTATAATTTCCCCATTTTACTCTTTTTATTAAGTCTATTTTAACTTTTCCTGAGATCATGATTACTCTCCCTGATTTTTTTAATATAATAAATTGTACTCTTTTCCTTTATTTTATTTTTGTGGTATCTCTCATTCTTATTGTGTTTCCTGAAAGCAAATTGTTGAATTCAAAATTTTAATCTGCTATTTATGTTTTATGGCTAAATTCATCCCATTCACATTCTAAGCTACAATTACTTGTGTATTTTCCTCCTTATTTTTTCTCACTATCTTTTTCACCCTGTTTACCCTATGCCTCCTCACTCCTCTGCTTTATTTGGGCATTACTTTGCCTTCCTATTCCTTAACATACTCACCCCTCTAAGAGTTCTTCCCTTATCCTTTCCCCTCATTCCTTTGCCTCATTTCTTTCTGAATTTAGAATATTTTAGTACCTTTCCTTGTCTCTGTCTCTGTGTCTCTTTCTCTGACTCTATCCATCTCTCTGTCTTTATGTCTGTCTCTGTTTCTAATATATATTGTTGTTTCCTCTTTAACCCATTCCTGATGAGAGTAAGGTTCCAATGCTATCACTCCCCGATTAGTTTCTTATATAGCAATTCTTCCTTTTATGCCTCATTCGTATGAAATAATCACTTCTTTTTATCTCTCCCTACAAAGTTTTATTTTTTTACAATGACCCTATCATACTCTGCTCGGCCCAAGTCTTTCTTTCAAACTATTCAAATAATGACAATAGTCATAAGAGCACTGCAAATATGTTCACATATGTGAAAATAAACAATTTAATCTTATTGAGTCTCCTATAATTGGACAATTATACCTTACATTTCTCCTGGATGTTATATGTCGTTATATATTATATGTTAAGTTCCGCTGTTTTTGTCAATAAATTTGTGAAAGTCTTTCATTGCATTCAATATCGATTTTTTCCATTCAGTATTAAAATGAACTTTGTTTGGTAAGTTTCCCTTAGTCACATGAAGGGAATTATGATTTTCATATTAATTGATATGGCATATGTAATGAATATAATAATAATATAGATTTTTTTCAGAGCTACTATTTTTTTTTAGCAGATTCTAACTTGGGAGTCAGAATCTCATGAGGCAGGTTGAAATGATCAATCAATTCTTTTTAAAAATAGCTTTTAATTTTTCCAAATACATGCAAAGATAGTTTTCAACATTCACCTA
>JAJPUD010028233.1:0-14859 GCA_023553655.1 Myrmecobius fasciatus
CCTTCGGAATATCTGATTCCAGGCCCTTCGATCCTTCAAAGTAGAAGCTGCTAGGTCCTGTGTGATCCTAATCATGCTCCTCGATATTTAAATTGTTTCTTTGTGGCTTCTCCTGATATCTTTTCTTTGGTATGATAGTTCTGGAATTTAGCCACGATTTTTCTGGGGGACTTAATTTTGGGGTTTCTTTCAGGAGGTGATCAGTGGATTGTTTCAAGGAGTATTTTGCCTTCTGGGTCTAAAATATCAGGGCAGTTTTCTTTTTGATTTCCTGGAAGATAGTGTGTAGGTTCTTTTTTTCATCATGGCTTTCATGAAGCCCTATAATCCTTAGATTGTCTATCCTAGATCTATTTTCCAGGTCAGTTGTTTTTCCTAGGAGATATTTCATGTTTTTCTCTATCTTTTCATTTTTTTTTGTTTGACTGATTCTTGAAGTCTTGATGAGTCATTCATTTCCAATTGTTCGATTCTACTTTTTAATGTCTTATTTTCCTCAGTTACTGTTTTTAGTTCCTTTTGCAATTGACCAATTACATTTTTTGTTCATTGCATTCTTTTTCCATTTTTTCTATTTTATTTTGCAGTGATCTCGTTTCCCCATGTTTCTTCTAACTCTCTTTTAAGATTCTTTATGCAATCTTCAAAGAAAGCCTTGTGAAATGGAGACCAGTTTATATCTTTTTTGGGGGCTTTTTCTGGAGTTGCTTTACCTTTAGGGGCCTCAGGATTAGAGGTCTGTTCTTCTCTCTCTCCATAAAACTTTTCTATGGTGAGAGCTCTTTTTGGTTTTTTATTCATTTTTTTTAAATGTCAGTTTAAGGCAAAGGTGGGACAGCTGCATTAATTTACCTTGGGGCAGTTCTGCTGATTGAATTATTTCAGGTACTGGGCAGTTCTGCTGATTGAATTATGTCCGGTGCTGGGCAGTTCTGCTTTAGTTCACCCTGGGGCAGTTCCGCTGATTGAATTATTTCAGGTACTGGGCAGTTTTGCTGACTGAATTATTTCAGGTGCTGATCAGTTCTGCTGATTGATTGATCATCCTAGGGTGCTGTGTAATGGCAGCTAGGTCCGATGCTCATCAGGGGTTCAGGGGTTCACAATCTACCCCCCACAAAAGGCAGACCCTCCAAACCACCTGCCCACAATCAGGACAGATTGGCGCAAGAGGCCCGCAGAAGACTCCCAAGTGTGTGAAAAGCACAATGCTCCCACTCCTGTTCCAACTCCTGTGATGACTCCTATTCCAGCTCCCTGCTCCAGCTCCCTGACCTGGTCTCCCTGTGCTGCAGTCTGGGTTCAGCAGACCACCTCCCTGCCCAATTAAAACAGGCCTGTTTTGAAGTTCTTCCAGAGTATCTTCTTCTAAAACGTGTTGTCCTCCAGATATTGTGGATTTTTTTTTGCTTCAAAATCAGTCTAGAGGCTTCATTTGTTGTTGGTTTGTGGGAAGGTTAGAGGAGGTTACAGAGACTCCTGTCTGATCCTTCAGCTTGACATTTCTAAGCTACAGAAGTTCTCTAGTTCATTGAATTTCCCTACCAAATCTGGTATCAATATGGTAAACAGCCCTCCAGAAGTGGAAAGCCATAAAATTGCATGAGTAGTGAGCTAGTTGAAGTGAAAAAAAAATGAAACTTTAAAACTTTCATGTTGACCAACATTATGATCAGGATTTTTACTGGTAATGGGACAAGGGGACAAGGTAGAGGATACAAACAAGTATAACTGATTTGCCAAGGGGTAAATATAGGGAAAAGAGAGTGCAGTTAGTGCACTATCCTCAGAAAGAACAGAAGGGTAGAGGAATTGGAGGTCACAGAAGATATATGTGTATATGTATATATATATGTATATATATATATATCAGATTTATGCTCCATAAGGTAGAGAGAAAGTTTTTGATTATATAAAAGAAAAGTAGAAATGACCAACAAGATGATTTCAGAGAGACCTGCAGAGACCTCCATGAACTGATGCTAAGTGAAGTGAGTAGAACCAAGAGAACACTGTACATAGCAGCAAGACTATACAATGATCAATTCTGATGGACATGGTATTTTTCAACAATGAGGTGATTCAATCCAGTTCCTATTATTCAGCAATGAAGAAAGTCATATACATCCAGAGAGAAGCCTGTGGGAACTGATTGTGGGCCACAGCATAGCATTTTAATGCTTCCTGTGAATGTTTGCTTTCATTTTGTATTCCTTCTTAGGTTGTTTTTTTTCTCTTTATAGATATGATTTTTCTTGTGCAGCAATATAGGTGTATAGATATGTATATGCATATTGGATTTATCTTATATTTTAACATATTTAATACGTTTTAGACTACTTGCCATCTAGGGGAGGGGGTGAGGGGAAGGAGGGAAATTTTGGAACAGAAAATTTTGCAAAGGCCAATGTAGAAAAATTACTCTGATGTTCTGTAAATAAAAAAACTTTAGTAAAAGAAAAAAGAAAATCAAAGAAATATGGAGTTCATGAATGTGGAAGTGGAATATCTGTGGGTGATGGCGAAATTAAGAGCATGGCTTCTGTTTTTGTAGCTGAGATGGAGTTTTATCCTATGAACTAAGTAGACAGTAACTAGGAAGGTAAGGTATTGAAAGAATTATCTTTCTATCTCTAATCTATCTATGTTGAAGTTTCCTAATATAGGTCAGGAGTGGGCAGAAGAACTATAAGGCAGGAACTGAACAAAATGAGAAAGAAAGGAGATAGAATTTTATGGGATTCAATATATATGAGTCAACAGTTTCTGAATTGGGTGATATATAGAAATAAACTCAAAGGGGGAGAATTTTCTTTAAGTGTTGAAAATTACAGAAAGAGAAAGCAGGAGTGACAATACTGAACAAGTATCAGTCTGATATTCCTTTTAGAACAAGGAGTACTGACTGAAAATACAACCAAAATGGAAAAGGTATTCAGGGACATGTCATCAAAAAGGAACCAGATTTTAAGAAGCTCCATGAGATTGTAGGTATGAAAAAGAAAAAGACATAAAATGAAGTGAAATTTATTAATTAAGGAACCAGAATTTTAGAAAACAGAATGGATAAATAGATCTACAGTAGGACAGCTAGGGGGAGAGTAAAGGGCGTGGGAGTGAGAGAAAAAGCAGTTATGAGTAATGTGGATTATTTCATTAGACAGGGGTTAATCTCTGGAATGTAAAGAATGTGATAGTAAGAGAAAGGGAGGCAAGAAATTTACCTTTGCTAGTCTAAGCAAGTAGGGATTACTAACACCATCTGCATTGGTGGTCCTAAATCTCTCAGCTACAATATGTTCTATTTTTGTTTTGACATGCTACATCCTACACATTCATGCCTTGTGGGCACAGCAGTAAAAAGATGATGCTGGGAGGTGGTCACTTTCCTGTATTTTCCTACTATATATACCTTAGTGAGCCATTTATCTTACTTTGAGTACATTATTTACCTTTCAGTTATCATGATATTTCTGCTCTCTCTTCTTTAGAGCATCTTTTCCAAGGGCAGTCATAATTCAGAATAGTGCTTAGCTCTGAAAACAATGATTTTTGTTACATGATACTGTAGTATGACTCATCAAATGACATGCAAAAATTAAATTTATACTTACAATAAGTTTATATTTTTTATTTTTGTTATTTCAATGATAATGTAATATGTTTTCTCTGCATTGGAGATAATTAAACATTGAAGTTTTCAATTACACATAAAGAAATTTGTTTGGTATTTAGAAACTATACAAAGGTTACTGCTACTGTTATTATACTTTTTTATAAATATCACTTGTCTTTCCAACTAATTTAGTTTGACAATCTTTGAATGAGTGTTTTCCTCACTGGAGGCCAGTGGCTTGGGTTGTCTTCTTATTTATAATTTTCAAAACTGCCAAAACATCACTCACAGTAAGGTCTTGACAAACTTCTACTTCATAGTTGAAAGTTTATTTGACTTCAGACATGGTTACATTGCTAGGCACTGAGTCTGCATGTTTTACAGTGCTGCTTCATAGGCAACTCACCAGGGAATTTTCATTACTCACACTTCTACATTTCATTAGCTCCATTTGGCACTGTACATTTGACATGGCAGCTCCGTTGGAGTGATTTGGACACCTGCAGAGATTATAGGGCAGAAGGCTTAATTTGTGTTCAATTGTTATTCATGTGGCACATGCTTCTGCTGAGATTGAGATTCTTTGTCACAGAGAATAAAATAATAGAGTTTTCTTTGCAACATGAGCTGACCTATATGCAACCATCAAGCTTATATTGAATTTTCAGTTTCAGGAAAGTCTTAAGGGTAAAAAAGGCAACATTGATATTTTATGTGAAGTATCATACTTATTTCTCCAAAATTAAATATTAAAAATGCTGGGGGAAGGGAAAGGGGAAGCAACGGACACAGCATTAAGCCTTTAATAGTTAATAAATACTGTATTGACTTAAGCTAATCAATTGATTTCTCTCCATCTCAGTTTTACCACCTCTAAAATGTGTTGAGTATCACAGTAATGCTTATAATTTATTCTAATTCAAGGGATGAAATTCAAAGGATCATTCTATGCCTTGGAATTACCAAAAAAAAAAAAAAAAGGAAACAATCCTAGAACTCAAAGAGCAGAAATTCTACTGGGAGAACATATGCACATGAACACATAAATAGATAAGAAATATTATCTAGATAACGATAAAGCACAGCAATTTAAGAAAAATAGACATTCAAGTAATTGGAATTCAGGGACCAGAAAATCTTCAACAATCCTTTCAACTAAAAGGGTGTTGGCATAGACCTAACACTAGTATCCTGTTAGTTCAAGATCAGTATTGGAATGAAAAACTTTTATGTCATTGAAAAGTTAACAAAAGGAGACTTACTTTTCCTTAACATACCAAGGATATACAAGAAGGAAATAATGACATTTAGCTTCTCTGAAAGTGCTTCCCTCACCTATAATATGCTCCCCACGTACATTTCACACACATAATATATGCATATATATCTATTTACACATATGTATATGTGTGTATATATACATATATACAAATACATGTGTACATGAACGTCTATATTTGAGTTATACAATGTGTATACTTATATACTTATATACACACATATAAATATGTCTACATCTATCTTTCTATCTATCTATGAAGTGTACTCTGGCCAGGGACCCATGATTCAGTGAATGTCAGAAGAATACAAAAGTGGGAAAGGAAAATATTTAAGATGTAGATATATGTGCAAATAACAGATGTGTGTATAAAAAATTGTTCACATGTCATTAGATAACATCAAACTATGAGCTCCCTTGAAAGGGTGAACTTTTTTTTTAATTTTTTTTTTGTATTTTTAAAATCCCCAACACTAACATGATGCCTAGCACATATTTATGCTTTGTAAATAATTGTACACTAAGAGACATCCATATGTCATAGGTTTTTAACAGAAGTTAGAAGATAAGAAAAATAACCTATCATACTTTTATGAAACTATGTTACGTACGTCAAAGAACCAAATAACTAATTATATAACCAAAAATCCACATTCAACACAAATGTTTCTTTACTTAGGAGCTTCTCAAAATCATCACAAAATAAGTGTTGAACTGGTGGCAATGATGATGAAGATGATGATGTCAATGATACTAACTCCCTCAAAGTGCAACTCATCATTCATGTTATCAGGTGATATCATGGCAAATCAGAGAATTAAAAGACAACCTAATGTACTACAATATGTTTGTGTGCCCTCAAAAAAAAAAACAGTAGCTTTCAAGGTCTGACAGAAATGATGTTGAAAATAACATCTTGATTCATCATGTTGATTACTATGATTAAATTGTAAATGGGTTGCTCCACTGTTCTTCTTACCAGCAGGGACTGTTTTTTGGTTGTAGGAAGACTAATTCTATTCTATTAGGTGCTTGTCTCAGACTTAGATAGTTAACCTACTGAAAGGGCACCACTCTGAGATCAAACCATTACTGATATTAATAATCCTTCCTAACTCAATCAGCAATGTTAGCAAACTCCTATCCAGTCACTACCTATTAAGGCGATCCTGAACTCCTGGTTGTCTGTATAAAAACCCTTTTCTCCATCACAAATAACTGACTCTTTTATTTCCGTTCTTCTCAGAACAAAGCTTCAATGCAATGTCAAACTCTAAAATTGCCCAAACCTTGCAATGTATTCTCTGGAATATGTGCTATTTAGGTAACAAACATAATTTCATCTTAAATCTTTTCCTTTCCCTAATCTTTCATTTTGTAACCCTTCCTCATTAAGACATGGCTTCTTTCAATGATGCAGCTTCTGTGACTAACATCTCTAGCACTGGTTGCACTTTCTTACAGCCCCATCCCCAACTCACTGGTCAAAGTAGAAGAATTGAAATAATTCCTTCTCTCCTTTGCCACTTTTTTCCTTCCCTCTACTCTCATTCCTTGTAATCTCTACTCAAAGGAAATCTGTCATTCAATAAAAATCCTGGTGGCTAATGTGTCTTGTACTCCAGGACAATTACCATTTTTCTTCAATGAGTTCAGTGAATGGCTCATTGTCTTCTCTTCCTCCCCAACTGCTACTATTCTTCAAAAGACTTATTAATACTTCCAGAAATGTTATTTCTTTTCTTCAGTTTATTCATTTCTCATGGCCTTTTCTTCAAAATCTACTCTACTCTGCCTCACAAAAAATTATCATAAACTTGCCTCCTCTGATGTGCCTTCCCTTATTTCAGTCCCCATGCCTGTCTTTACTTTCCTGTTACTTAAGATAGATTTCTGTGTTCAACTGATTATGTACATTATTCCCTTATTGAGCTGATGAGAATAAAGTTCAAGTAATGCTCATTACCCACCCTCCCATCTTTCCCTCTACTGTAATAGATATTCTGTGTCTCTTTATGTGATACTTTATACCATTCTACCTCTCTTCTCCTTCTGAACCTATTGTATTTTTCTTTTTCATCCCTTAATTTGTTTGCATCATTCCTTCCAAATAACCTTAGACTTATATTCTCTGTTTATGTATATTCATTCTAGCTGTACATTAATTATACCATTTTTAAAAATTACAAGTATCTTTTTCCTATGTAGTTATGTAAACAGTTTTTAGCTCTATTGAATTTCTTATATTTTCTTTTGCATTTTTATGCATTTATGCTTCTCTTGGATCTTGCTATTGAATGTTAATTTTTTTTATTTAGTTTTGGCCTTTGTATGAAAGCTTGAAATTCTTCCATTTCATTGAACGACCACCACCCCCTTACAGTATTATGCTTAATTTCACAGAAGTTTATCATTGACTGTATTCCTACCTCTTTTTCTTTTGCAATGTAGTGATTCATAACCTCTGATTCTTTCATATGTTAGATTGTAAATTCCATGTAATTCTGATTGTGACTCCCTGATATTGCATTTTTTTTTCTTTCTGGTCACTTGCAATAATTTTTCCTTAACCTGATAGTTCTAAAATTGGCTATAATGTTCCTTGGAGTTTTTATTTTGCAATCTCTTTCCTGTACTGATCAGTTAATTCTTTTAATGCCTATTTTGCACTCTGAATCCAGAACATCAGGACAATTTTCTTTGATAATTGTTTAGAAAATGCTGTGGAGATCTTCCTTTTGATTATGGCTTTCAGGTAGTCCAGTAATTCTAATATTGTCTCTCCAGGATCTATTTTCTAGGTCACTCCTTTTCCTCATATGATATTTTACATTTCTTCCATTTTTCATTCTTTTGAATTTGTTTGATTGAGTCTCATAATCATCAGTATTCATTTGCCCAATTCTAACTTTTTTAAAAAGCTCCTTATTTTCAAAATATGTGCATAGATATTTTTTTCAACATTCACCTTTGCAAAGCCTTGTGTTGCAGATTTTTTCATCCCCTCTTCCCCATTCCCTCCCATAGATGACAAGTAATCCAATATATGTTAAACATGAGAAATTCTTCTATACATGTTTGCACATTCATCATTCTGTATAAGAAAAATCAGATCAAAAAGGAAAAAAAATTAAAAAGAAAACAAAATATAAGCAAACAATAACAAAAAGTGAAAATGCTATGTTGTGATCCACTCTCAGTTCCCACAATCCTCTCTCTGGGTGCAAATGGCTCTCTTCATCACAAGATCATTGGAATTGGCCTCAATCATCTCAATATTGGTAAGGGCCACATCCATCATAATAAACCATTATACAATCTTGTCTCTGTGTACAATGTTCTCCTGATTCTACTCACTTCACTTAGAATCTGTTCATACAAGCCTCTCCAGGACTCTCTGCAATCATCCTGTTGATTGTTACTTATAGAAAATTAATATTCCATAAGATGCATATACCATAACTTATTCAGCCATTCTCCAACTGATGGACATCCATTCAATTTCCACTTACTTGCCACTACAAACAGGGCTGGTACAAACATTTTTGCACATGAGGGTCCTTTTGCCTACTTTATGATCTCTTTGGGATATAGGCCCAGGGGAGACACTGCTGGATCAAAGGATATATGAACTTTGATAGCCCTTTGGGCATAGTTCCATGTTTTTCTGCAGAATATTTGGGTCAATTCACAACTCCACCATGTCCCAATTTTCCCACATCACCTCCAATATTCATCATTATATTTTCCTGTCATCTTAGCCAATCTGAGAGGTGTATAGTGATAGCCTGGAGTTGTTTTTTTTTTCATTAATTCTCTTGAAATTCTTGACCTTTTGTTTTTACAGATGAATTTTGTTATTTTTTTTCTATATTTGTAAAATAATTTCTTGAGAGTTTGTTATGACACAAAGTAGATTAATTTAGTAGTATTACCTAAATGACAGTATTGTCATTTTTATCATATTTGGGTGGCCTATCAATGAGCACTTGATATTTTTTTTTCCAATTGATTAGATCTGACTTTATTTGTGTGGAAAGTGTTTTGTAATTGTGTTCATATAATTCCTGACTTTGTCTTGGCATGTAGACTCCCAAATACTTTATATTATCTACAGTTATTTTAAATGGAATTTTTATTTGTGTCTCTTCTTCCTGGACTTTATTGGTAACATATAAAAATGCTGATGACTTATGCGGATTTATTTTGTATAATGCAACTTTGCTAAAGCTGTGAATTGTTTCAAGCAGTTTTTACGTGATTCTCTAAGATTCTCTAAGTATACAATCATATCATCTGCAAAGAATAATAATTCGGTTTCCTTATTACCTACTCTAATTTCTTTTTCTTCTCTTATTGCCAAAGCTAACATTTCTAATACAATGTTGCAGGATAATGGTAATAGTGGGCAACCTTGCTTCATCCCTGATCTTATTGGCAATAGTTCTGGTTTATTGCCATTACATATGATGCTTTCTGAGGTTTATGAACAGATACTACTGATTATTAAAAAAAATTCTATTTATCCCTATATTCTCTATTGGTTTTAATAGAAATGGGTATTGTATTTTTTTCAAATGCTCTTTCTGCATCTATTGAGGTAATAATTTTGTTAATTTGGTTATTGATATAGTCAATTATTCTAATATTTTCTTAATATTGAACCAATCCTACGTTTCTAGTATAAATCCTACTTGATCGTGGCATAATATAGTGAGGATAACTTGCTGTTACCATTTTGCTAATATTTTATTTAAGATTTTTACATCAATATTCCTTAGGGATTATAATTTTCTTTCTCTCTTTTAGCCCTACCTGGTTTAGGTATCAGCACCATATCTGTATCATAAAAGGAATTTAATGGGACTTCTTCTTTTCCTATTTTTCCAAATAGTTTGCATAATGTTCAAATTTATTTTTTGGTAGATCAATTCTAATTTTAATGTGTTTTTTCCTCATTTCCCCCCTATTTTGTCAACTGAACTTTTTAAGAAGTTGTTTTTTCAGCAGATTTCTGTATCTCCTTTTATATTTGACTAATTCTACTTTTAAAGAAGTTTTCCAAACTGTTGACTCTTTTAAAAACAATTCTCTTGCATCAGTCATTTCTTTTCCCAATTTTTCTTCTAAATCCTTGATAAAAAATTTAAGCTCCTTTTTGAGCTCTTCTATGAGTTTTTTTTCCTGGATATGAAATGACTTCCCATTTTTCTTCATGGTTTTTTTCAAAGGTATTTTGACATTGTTGCTCTCTTCTGAGTTTGTGTCTTGATCCTCCCTATTATCATAATAACTTTTTATGGCTAGATACTTTTTATTGTTGTTTTTTTTGTTTGTTTTGTTTTTGTTCTTTTTTGTCTTTTGCCTTTCTTTTAAATTTAAACTCTGCTCCCTGAATGGCAATAGCACTGTCTCAATCTTTTTGTGTCCTTGGCTACAGGAGATGCTGCACTGATGTTTCATGAGGCCCATGGGGATTCCTCATATCTGTTGATTTCTGAAGGGATGGAATGGGAGGCAGCTGGCATTTCTGAGTCTTTGGGGGTCTGGCAGATTACCTGGGGTTTATCAAGCTTCTAGTGGTGGTGTCCAACATGTACTTAGGCCAGGCAGGGTATTTCAATATTTTCCAGGCCTTCAATGAAACACATGGAAGTCTTTTTTATGAAGGATGCCTATTGGCATCCAGGACTATATTGAGGCATGTGGAAGTTTGATTGCTGGTGATTGCGGGCACATGCAAGGGTTTGTGGTGGTGTTACCAGCCCCAGCCCCACCACGCTGGAGCCAAGGATCTGCTGCTGGTTTGCTAAGGTATGGCTTGCTGCTGATTTACTCTAAAGCTTTTTACCCAATTACAATGTAGCCTCTTCTGCTGATCCTTCAAGTTTCCTGGACTAAAAGATTATTTCACCCTGTCTTCTTGCTGGTTCTGCTCTTCTAGGGTCTGTTTTGGGGCTCTGTTTTATGGATGCCTAGATATAAATATGGTTACAGTTCTTGGGAAGCCATCTTGGTTCCCAAAAGCTGGAACTCTCCTAGTGATCTCTTAATTGCCACACCTAATGGCTTTTTCTGATACTATTCCCTTCTTAATTTTCCTATTGTAGTTAAGGCTAGCACCATCTTCCCAGTCACATAGAATCATAACTTAAGTGCTGCTTTTGGCTCCTTATCCTTTCATACTTTTGTCATATCCAATTTGTTGCCATATCCTGTCAATTTTACCTTTGTAACATCTCTTGCATAAGTCTCCTTCTCTTTTCTTATATTCCTATCATCATACTTCAAGTCTTTCGTACCTCACACCTGGATTATTTCAAAAATCCTGACAGTATGTCTCTGTTCCACAAGTCTCTCCTTAATACAGACCATCCTCCTCTCAGCTGTGAAATAAAACTTTTTAAAGGACAGGTCTGATCATGTTTCAACTTCACCCATTCAGTAAACTCCAGTGATTCACTATCATGTCCAAGATCAAAATTAAAATATTCTCTTCTGAACTCAGTTCTTTTAAAAAGCAGTTCCTCCTACTTTTCTAATCTTCATATACTTTGAACCTCCCACATGTACTCTTCAAGATTCACCTCGTTGATGTGTCTTGAAGTAAATATTCTTGATTCTTGGTTTTTTCTCTGGCTGGTCCCTATGTCTAGAATATACTTTTTATTCCCCTGGCTTCACTGGCTTTCTTCCAGTCTCAGTAAGTCTTTTCTGATCTTCCTTACTTCTTGTGCCTTTCTTCTATTTATTATCTCCAGTTCTTCCTATATAGCTATAGCTCATTTGTACATAATTGTTTGCAGATTGTTTCCTCCATTATTCTGTAAAGCAACTAGGTAATACAGTGGTTAGAGCGCTATACCTATGCAAATCACTTAACCATTTGTTTCAGTTTACTTATTTGCAAAATAAGCTATCAAAGGAAATGACAAATAATTTCTTTTTCAAGAAAATCACAAATAGGATCAAAAAGTCAATCTCAATGGAATCAACCAAACAGCAACAAACAACACTTGCTGATTAGTTCCTTGAAAGCAGAAATCATATTTTGTCTCTCCTTATATCCCCAATGTTATACCCTGTGCCTGGTATATAGAAACTATTTATTAATTGTTTATTGACAAAGTCATTGGCCCTAATTAAAACTGTTAATTTGGTTAGCTTGGCATGGAGACTAACAGAGCAATTAGCAACCTTTTAAGTGCTAAAAGAAGAAAAGATAATTCCAACAAACCAGCTTGTAGACGGGACTGACCAATAAGTTAAGGAAACAATGAGTACAGATAAAATGAATTTAAGATAAGAAAACTTGTTATTTGCTCAAATTAAAAACTTGACTTTTTTTGGTTTTGTTTTTGTTAATTGAACCTTCAGCTTTAAGTCACAAAACAACGTGTGTCTGACTAGTTCAGGACAATCATAAAAAACACACATATCACAAAATAAACCAGAGATGTGTGAAGAGTGAAAAGTTGGAAAATCTGATTTTACTGAAACGTTTCTTTTAATGCAAACCCAAGAAATTTGATAACAAAACAACACTGAATTCATAAATTATTTTGTTAAAGACATACAGAGTGTAATTCCAAAAAAAACCATTTTGAGTTTGTATGAATCCAACCTATTAATTTGAAGCCAATATGAGCTCTTAATTTAAACTCAAACTCCTCAGTTTGCATATTCACTTTTTATGTTAAAATTTTTAATACCAAATTCAAATGATATTCTCTGAGGTGAAGAAAACATTTAATTTGTGCTTAGTTGAGTCATATAGCATGATAAAAATTATGTACTTCAAAGTGATTAATTAGATATATTGATTTGAATTTCACTTTAATTTGAAAGTTACATTTAACTCAATTTAAAGACTAACAGCTCAATTTAAGGTCTTAAGACTAAATAGAGCTGTAGCTTAAGTGATGTCTGTCTAAAATATCATATTTTATATCAATCATCATAAATAATATTGTGTGGAGAAATATTTCAAAAACAGAATAGTTTTTCCTTACAGACATGAAACACGAAAATGTTCTCCTTGCATTTGGGTCCATTTAATTTATTTGTAGTTACATTGATATTGGGCTACCTGAAAAAATAACTTCAGGGTCAAACAGACTTGGAAAAATACTTAAATATTATGAAACACAAAATCAAATATTTTCTTCTAGAATTCTAGATATAAGTACATTAAAAATAATATCAAAACAGCCATACTGAACTGAATAAGAGGTTTTTTCAATAATCAGCAAATTTAAAATAAATGTTATAATATTTTCAGGCAACATATTCAATAATTAGTGAATCCCTATTAAGGTAATCTTTTAATGATAGTCCTGAAATATTTGCACTCCCTTTTTATTTTCAGTTGAGACAATATCTTATTTTCTTGTGTTGGCAAATATTTTAAGCAACATAAGCAGTGAGAGCTTTGTATAAAGTAGATAATTTTTCTTTTCTTTTCAATGGTCACTTAAATTCCCATCAGATAATGAAATACACACACACACACATATATATATATGTATATATATATATATATATTAATCTATGTGTATGTATGTAATAATTTATGTTAAGGAAGATGGGCTCAAATTTATAAGTTGGAGAACTATGTTAAATTGTCATACTCATAATTTATGCACCAATAGGAAGGATTATATGGAACAGTTGTGAGTCGTGGAGACAGAGCCAAGATGGCGGAGTGCAGACACAACTCTCTGTGAGCTCCTCTGCTCTTCCCTCAAACCAAGAACAGATTAAGCTTCTGAAATGTTTCTGGAGTGAAGGCTCCCTAAAATTCTTGGAGTACAACACATTTTCATTAAAAATTACCTTGGGGGGCGCAGTAGATAAAGCACCAGCCCTGAAGTCAGGACGACCTGAGTTCAAATCTGGTCTCAGACACTTAACACTTTCTAGCTGTGTGACCCTGGGCAAGTCACTTAACCCCAATTGCTTCAGCAAAAAGCAAAAAAAAAATTTTAAAAATTAAAATAAATTTAAAATTACCTTGGAAGACAGGTCTGTTTCAGACAGGCAAGGGATCGGGGTACTTCTCACACTCACGTGGCAGTGGGCAGCTGGGGTGGGAGACTGGGGCTGGGACAGAGTGTGGCGGATTCTAAGCACCTGGGAAGTCCGTGAGAGATGCTTAGGCCACTTTGCTCTGCTTGCAGACAGGTTCGTTGGCAGATCTGCATTTGAGAAAAGGTGGATTGAGAACAGCTGAGAACATGGACCTAGGCAGACCAGCATCACAATGGAAGTCAACTATGCAAACTGCCCCAGGGCACATTGAAGGAGCTGCTGGTCCCCTGCTTTAAACAGGCCTCAAGCTATAAAAAATGAGTAAGAAACAGAAGAAAACTCTAAACATAGACAGCTTTTATGGAGAGAAAGAAGGGTAGATCTCATCCTGAGGTTCCTAAAGGGAAAGCAACACCAGAGGAAGCCACAAAGGGAGACATGAGCTGGTCCCCATTTCAAAAGGCTTTCCTGAAAGATTACATAAAGAATTTCCAAAGAGAGTTAGAAGAAAAATGGGGAAGTAAATTGAGATCAGTGCAAGAAGGACATAATCCCCTGCAAAAAAAATATGAAAAGGCATCAATTCACTATGAAGGTTGCCTAGCTGTGCTAGATCTAAAACTATATTACAAAGCAGTGATTATCAAAACCACTTGGTCCTGGCTAAGAAATAGAGTGGCTGATCAGTGGAATAGGCAATAACTATAGCAATCTGGTGTTTGAAAAATGCAAAGACCCCAGCTTTTGGGATAAGAACTCACTATTTGACAAAAACTGCTGGAAAAATTAGAAATAAGGGTTTAGAAATAAGGTATTAGAAATAAGGAAGAACTTAGGGTTTGGCCCACATGTGACACCACATACCAAAATAAGATCAAATGGGTTAATGATTTAGACATAAAGAGTGGTATTATAAGCAAATTAGAGAAACATA